>MBFL02000290.1:0-45715 GCA_001696595.2 Aspergillus hancockii
TTCCAAACGAATCAGTTCATGTGCTTACTCTTTAAAGTACTACTATTATCAACATGCTCCGTCATAAAGCCTTCAACTATGGCAAAGCGGTCCGGTTATATAACGTGGTACCCTCAAATTGTGCCGAGGTTATTGTGAAATTAGAGAACGGTGGATCGTATGAAGACCGCCTGGCCAGAGCCATTATCGAAGAAGCCGAACGTCTCGGGGACTTGAAACCCGGTATGACTGTAGTCGCAGCTGCAGATGGGAACACAGGTTTTTCTCTTGCTTTCATTTGTAAGGTGAAGAATTACCCACTTACGGTGGTCTCCTCTGACGCCTTTGATTTGGAGAAATTACGGACTTTGGCGGGTCTCGGTGCTTTCAACTTAGATCTTGTCTATAATTCCTCGGGGATCACATCAGACCTGATTTCTTCAATGAAGCGCCGTGCAAAAGAACTTGCGCAAAATGATGTATGTTATCTTGCCGATCAATTCCATAACGAGGATACTTGTGTTGAATATGAGACCATTGGCCGAGAGCTGCTTAACTGGTTTCCAGAAGGTATTGATGCACTTTGTGGTGCGGTGGGTGGTGCAGAGATGGCGATGGGTGTATCAAAGGTACTGAAGTCGAAGTGGCCAGAAATTCTTGTTGCAGTTCCTGAACCAGCATCCTCGCCGACCATTACAGAGGGTCTTCCAGAGACACAGAGGGTTGGAGGCATTGGTTTTTATCCACCACATCCTGATTGGAAACTCTGTGATGAAGTATGCGCTGTTCCGGATGAAGAAGGGCACAATATGTATCGCCGTCTAATCAGAGAGGAAGGCTTGTCGGTCGAAACATTAACTGGTTTCAATGTGGCTGCGGCGATTGCTTTGGCAAAGCGCCTTGGCCCCGGGAAGCAAGTTGTGACTGTTGCAGTAAAACATGGATTAAAAGGTATGGGTAGTGACTAGTTTACTTGATGAGTAATGTATGTACAGGCCCGTCCACATTCGCTATTCTATTACACTCTTTGACCCTTTCTCAGTATCTGAAAGATTGGTGAAACTTATACTATCTACATTAATAGACCAGAAGCATATGGGAATCAGTGTACCTGGACAAAAGACTAGCTATTTGGATGGGCATTACTGCAAGTATATTAAAAATGTGCTTTATATAAGTGGTCATAATCTGAAGTGTAGTGGCTCTACTGCCTATCGAGCATGCACTACAACGAACAGCGAATGTTTTTTCGGGCCTCTAACAGACAAACTGCAAAGCTATCGACATGTATCCATGTAGTTGATCAGTATTCTTTGTTTTGGAAGAGAAAATGATGTGAACAATCTAGTAAAGGAGATGTCGAAAGCCTTATCCCCTGATTCTGCTCTTGCAGATCTGCATGTAACGTCCCCGTTGCTACGTTCATGGTCTTACCAACCGACCCTACAATCTGCACCTGATGTATCTAGGGTTCGCCGTATTGAACCATTTCTAGCTGCGGGACACCTAGTGTTCCACACCCGAATCAACCTTCTTGCACGCATTCAGGGCTTGCGCGTATGACACTGCAGTTGTTAATTCTCAGGAGAAGAGCTGATTGATCTCGTTTTGCTGGAAAACCGGACTCAATATTTGTATTTATCTTTTTACTCAAATCGTTCCTAAGCGAAATGTATTTTGTTTGACTTGACCACTGAGTCACATCGTATACGTGCTTATTGCTGACTATACACGACTGAGAGCAGTAAAGGCAACAAGTCGTATTGTTTCTTAACCTAAGGATATGCTGTTGAATCGCTGTGATGCGATCGGGTCGATCGCATTTGTCGAACAGCTCAGTCTTTTAGACTTTTGATTTCGATCCATTGGAATTATGAGACAATGCCCATTTAACTCGGCTCTACAAAGAAGACTAATCCTAAATGAGCAATTACTAAACATGGCCCCCGGTCAAATTTGTTAAGTCCTGGTCGATGGTTATTCGCTTTACTCACCGTGATAATAGCTTCGTTGTCCTAGCCCTCCCGGTTACTCTTTAAGCAAACGCGAGACGCGACTCCCACCAATCATTTATCCGTGACCAGACTATGTTCACTTCTATGGCCGGTGGATAAAGGCGGAGCTTAGATACTATGTCGGAATTTTGGTATACATTGGATGTCAAGTAATAGTAGCTTTGCTTTGAATGTGAATAAAGTAACTGAAAAGATCCAGGCTGGCAGACGTTGGAATTAGAACCTTGATAGTTAAAGAAAAACAGGTGACATAAAGAGACATCCATAAAATAAAGAGAAATATCTGCAACCAGTTTATTACATCGGACGGTTAGCCCCGTTCCATCCTTGGTAGTCATTAGTTAATAGATGGTTGAGACTGGTCCGTAGTAGGGGGCAAATATAGGTGGGCGGCGAGATCGGTAGCTCTTGCAAACAAGAGGGGTGAGACTGAAGAGGCGAACTATATCAAAGCCCACCGAGAGAGACAAGAGCCCAAACCTTGTGGGCGCTACAGATGATGCAAATATCCCTTGGACAATCCAGAATTTCCTCTTCAGGAGCTAATGGCTCCTCAGATATATCACTTTCACCATTAGGAAGGAGAGTCGACGGTAGGGAGGCAAATAGACTAAATACGTCTGTTCAATTCTTTGGTCTGGGCGTTCTCGAGTTCAGTGCCTCTTATCGGTGTCTTTGTAGCCTGTCAGCTTGAGTAGTAGCCATGTGGCGTGATTTAGTTGAGTAGTGAACTTGGAGAGATGATATGCTTCGTTCAGGAAAGTATGCAGAAATTTTAGCCTATAATATTCTCTCTCTTTCCTTCAGTCGCACCAACAGTACATTTTCCTCTGACATATATAGCCTTTGTTTTTCTGATGTATCTACCGGAAGGGTTTGAGCCAGTATCGGATTAGCGTCTGGAACAAATGTAGAATAATATACTGACCTCGGTCCACTGGATTCAACTGTGAGGATAGCTCTCCCGCGGACCTCGTGGGTAGCACGAGAACGATGACTTGAAAGAGGGTCTGAAGCGCCCAATAGATAACAAGGAGATTTTCCCCTGGGTTTTAGTTTCTTATTCGGGCGCTGTCGAGTTTCATCAGGAATTGATACTCCGGAATCCCGGTAGTTATTGCCACCGCCACTGGTTCGAAGCCGTTTCTTGCAAGTCACCGCGGCGACCCTTGTGGTTGTCCTGGTAACTTTTCTTCGTGCCCATAGAGGTACCGGTACAACAACAGTAATCGATAGGTAGGATTCCGGTCTATCGACGCTCGGGGTAGCCAGGTTAGCGGGACATTCTGAGCCAGAAGGTGCGTTCGACTGATATGGTTGGCAGGATGGAATAGACTTATCCTCAGCCACCTCGGGATTTTCGGTCTGATCCAGAGCATTGGTTATCGTTAGGCATAGATCTCTATCTAAATCTGGGCTGCAGGGTGGCTTGTGTATAGCATTGTTAACTGATTCTTGTTAAAAATCACCGCACATAGAAGGGCTGCCGGACGTATTGCTCGCTGATTCAGATACGGCCTTAGGCGACATAGAGTAGCGAGAAGTTGCCGCGTCAATAGTATCGAGAATATTCCTGGACAGAGCATTTTCTTGCTCAAGTTCTTTTTTTATTGGCAACGTCGATGTAGTCTTCAAATGCTGGTAGCTCTGACAATGATAGGGGGCTTTTCATGAGATCCAACGGAGATTCAACAGTTCGTGGTATATCTGTAGTAACCAGGGACTTGTTTTCTGCGATTATTTATGGTCGGAATACAGCTCCGCCATAGAAATTGGATATCTCGACATCAAACACATTCCGTGGCTTTGTGGTACCAGTGGATGGCCGTTCATGCATTAGGGGTGCCGAAGAGTTTGGTGTATTTATCGGTGCCGGTGTTTCGATAAAGACAGTTTCAGTAAGAAAAAAAGAACGCTAAAAGGACTGTGGGACATTGGTAAGGGCTGGCCAATTTCCGCCGGTAGAGGCCAATGTGCTTCGAGGCTTCTGGCGGCTGGGGCCGTAGTAAAACTCTTTGATCAAGGTTCACTTACATATTTGGAAAAGCCTCCTGGCTCACAGCGGGTGCGAGTTTCGATGGTTATGGCGGTTGTGGAAGAGAAGCCGGGCGGGGGGAGGAGAGCAGATCAGATGATATATTCACTGGTTGCTCTGGACAAAGCCAAAGGGTCGACAGCACTTATAGGACGAGGCGCTCCAAAAGGACCGGAATGCGGTGCAGCCGCAGACGAACTCCATCGGATCGCGAAACCGCCTCGGGGAAAAGAACAAAAATTGTAACCACCATAGGAGTGCCCGATTACGTGGTCATAAATGGATCAAGTGACGCTGCAACGTTGTTATGCTCCCAAAAATAATTCAAATTAAGCACTTCTCGTCGCGAATAAACCTGGAGCACGTTCTTGCCGACCTCGCGATGTTCTATAATATTCCGCCAACTCTTTGACAATTGGTGGGTAACCTGCTGGTACATCCTCGACAGTTGGAGGAAGCGCCGAATTGACGGGAGCCTCGTGTCCTTTGGCTTCGACCATGCGGGCGTCGTTGGCAGCCTTGATAGACTGCTGAAGCATATCAGGTCCTCCCATCCCCTTCACCAGCCCTTCTCTTGTCATACGGCCAGTGCAGACACCGCTGACAGTCGCAACTGCTTTGATACGTTGATCCGTCTGCGCAGCAAAAGGTACATAACCACCGGAGGCACATACACCCAGAGCACCAATGCGTTCTGGGTCGGCATCCTCCCGTAAAGAAAGATAGGTAACACCAGCCCTGACGTCTTCAGCCCTTTGAGCTGGATCCTCAAGATAACGCGACTGGCCTCACTTTCCCCCTGGTATGCGGCATCAAAAGCAAGGCAAATGAACCCAGCAGGCGTAAGAACCTTTGCATACACATGAGGCGCTTGCTCCTTCACTCCAGTCATTGGGTGAGCGATGACAACAGCAGGGTATCTAGTGCCAGAAGAATATCCGCTTGGAAGAAATAGGTCGCCGACAATATTTATTCCCTTGCTAGAGAAATTAATCTTTTGAAAAGAGCCCATGACGAGAGTGTGAAGGTGGCTTTTGTAGGAGGACTTATGAGTGATTGCTGATACAAAGATATCAAATAGATGGCTGAATATAGGTATCGAAGAAAAAGAAGTTGAGACGTTATATATAGCGATTCCTTTCATGACTTCCCGTCATGGTTCCGAATCCTTTCGGCTTTTGGCAAGCTTAGCGGACTAAAGCTTATTGATCTCAGATTGGCCCGACACATCTTCCTGTCTCGACTATCTTGTAAGTCTAACCGGACTATGAAAAGTTTCACATGGTCGTGATTATCTCAAGCCGGAGACTGTTCTAAATGGATGCTCACGTGACTTATTTTGTCTCAAGAGGATTCTCATAAGAGGAAATCAGTCATAGAACAGGCATACCAAGGATGTTATGTAAGTCTTGAAGGAAGTCAGCATAGAAAGCTAGGACTACAAGAAACAGAAGGAGTAATCTGCTGGTGATCTGCACACTTTAGATCAGTATCGAACCTCGGCTAGCTGTGGTGAGGTGATGGTATCTCTCCTGTATTGACTAGAAAATACGAGCAAGGATCTGAGAAAAACCAAGGTGGATAAGCAGAAGCCCAAGATTGTTGCATGGATGAGAGTGGACCAAAAAGGCCAACTGATGAAAAACGGCAATATCATGAATCCTTGTGGTAACCAATCCAATACTAATGGGCAGAACAAAGCGGCATGTGGCGAGAACTGGGGCTGCAAGGCTTTCACTGGGCCAGCTGGCATGGATTTCAATGTTATTAAAAAGAGCGTCAAACCGAAGACTCCTGGTACTCAAGGCTTTCCTGCTCAGAGCTCCCTTGGGAATAAGTCCTTTCCCAAGCTCGAAAAGGCCAAGCCAGAAAAGCAGTGAGAGTACCCTCTCGGTGGAGTTGGGTTTATGAGACGCATTCTCCAGGCCTGATGAACAGGGTGATGTTATTGTACTTAAACAACTATCGCATGTAATGTTAATAATGTTGGGCTGTCTCTCTCGAGAGTGGACCTTTTCATCTTTATGGTGGCCTTGGACAGGAGGAAACAGCATACCCTTGTCACAGCCTCTATAATAATAGCATTGTTGACAATATAAGCGATACAGCGGGACCATCAATCACTGATTGTAAATTATGACATTCATAGGAAAAGAAAGCTGTTGAACGGGCCATAGTGGTAGTGATCTCAATTATATATCGAATGGGTCTTCAGTACCTGTGCAGGGTGATATCATGCACGGTTGTAAAGGAATAATTCGCTCCTCACGGCTAGCATTACCAAGGTAAATCAGCAGTGACAGCGTATCTAGACCTCGAGATGGAACTGCCAAGAAATTTTCCAAGTATAAATAGTCATAAAATATCCTAAATAGGAAGGAATCTTCTTATACATTATGATTTATACACCTTTATACGTCTTGGCAGCTATCTTGGCGGTTCTCTTGGCGGCTCGCGGTTCCCAACCTTCGAACCAGAGTCGGACCATTTCGAGGCCTAAGTCTATCCTGAACTGAATCTCGTGCCTCCTGCCCATGTGCGAGCTCCCAGGAACCCCACGCCACCTTTTCGGAATGTATCGTCTGCACGTATGAGCTGCACCACATTTTCTGGGATTGACACTGCTCGAGAGAGAGAGCCCTTACTTTTCGCGAGACTGCTGTTCATGTCTTCTGAAATGGGTGCTCGACAATCACACGATAGAAAGTTCAGCTGTACCGCCAAGTTGTTGGCCGCAGTCTTGTGCTGGAGTGAAAGTAAATTCAAGAGCAATACATCTATGTAGAAGACCAGAACAATGAATCAGAACTCCTTTATGTTTTATCATACAGTAATTTTCGAATTCAGTTATACCTCTCACACTCTCCCCAGATACGGCCGGTGTTGATCAATTTTAATTCACCGCTCTGTAGTTTCGGCAGAAATGTGATTGTAAAGGACGTACTACAATGGGTGACTTCATGTTGTATTACGCCGATTCTCAACCAGAAACGCGGAGCTGGCAAGCCTCCCCCGTCCTGAAGGCGCGCGATATTCGCATGATAGCTAGTTGATGGAGCCAGCAAAGTCTAGCCTCCCCACAAGCCCACAAAGTGGGGTTTAAACCACAACCAAAAAAAAAAAAGACAAATGAAAAAAGAGGGAGGGAGAAATCGCAGGCTCGCAGAGTTGGTCATTGTAACAAGATCTACGGCTGGTCAGAGGAATTGGCATCTGAATAGAGAGAACTAAGTAATTAACTTGACTAGAGTGAGCGTACTCGTGGACTTAGTTGAAGATCAGAAGGATGCTAGATACACATGTACTGCTTATATAGGCTATACAAGCCCCTCACTAGTGGAATATCATTATTCCACCCCGAGCATCATAGCCATATTTATCAGTCATATCTCTGTATTCGAGCTGACAAGATTTTTTTTCTACGGGCATTCATTTTCAACAGAATTTGAAGACCAAGGCATTGCTTGTCAACTCGTGGGGGACGAAAATATGTAGTTGGTTACGGACGAGAAAGCCTTCATATATCAAGGTAATTGTTAGGTGCTTTTGGATATCGTGTAGAAAGATTGATTTCTTTAGCTGCTGGAGCCAGGATGTTGCTAAGTTCTACATACAAAGCGGTGAAGGGGGCGGTACAGTGAGGTAGGCAGAAAGGAACAGGAACACGAACAGGAACACAAAGTACTGTGAAACGCAACAGTAATTCTACCATTCATGTCAACCGTCTCCAGGCCTGCTCGACCTGGTTTCAAGCTAATATCAGCATATACTACTACCATAAATGGGTAGTTCATGGGGGCCTCAAACGTGGCGCGATTCATTGCCTCAGTATAGATAGTGACGTGATTTTCAAGCCCTTGTTAGCTTTGCTATAACTACACAGAAGCCGGAAATCCCCGGCTGTATAAGGTAAGCTACTCAGACAATTGACATCATAATATTGCCAATCATTGCCCCATGGTCCTGTTGCGAACCATTTGAACAAGACGTTATGTTATTTGTTGCCTTATTAACACCATATCTTGTCTCGGTCTTCGCTAGGCTACATTCCTTCAAAAGTGGGACCGATGGTGGATATATAACTTTTTAGTTTATTTTAGCGCCTGACAACTTACACAAACACACTTCTTCAATTCTAAACCAGGTGATTGATATTCTATCTGTGTCTCTGCTGTGGCGTTTGTATATCGTTGCTAATATATTAGCAGAATACCTGGATCTACATCCTCTGGTAAAGATACCAGCATGAGAACCCCAAAAGAAAAGACTGTCTAGCTCATAGTGGAACCTACTCAGAAATTTACAACCCCGAACCCTGCACAACCTTGTCACACTAGTAATGGTATAAGTTAGGTACTCCGATTGGCGCCCAAAACTAGCACTAAGCAATAGGTTGTCTAATCATCGTACAAATTGAATTTTATATACTGAAACAATGGCAGACCTAGCATAAACTAATCACCCAGTTCCTATCTCCAAGCGGATACATTTAAGGGTAACAGACCTCTACTAGTAGTATAGGTATACAGAATTATATCCCTAGTCTATTTTACCTTCCTCCTTTATTCTCTTGCCTGTTCTAGTTCAAAATATGGCATACTGTTTAAGACCCATTTCAAAATACAAGTAAACTATAGAATAGTATAATAGTCTTCGCGCCTATCTGAATGATTATATCAGGAGTCACTATGTTTATTGTTGTGAGGAAATCGCGCAAGTGGGGGAGTACCAAGGCCCCATCTATTAAATACCCTTGTAGGCCCACCCCGAGTTAGTGATCAGAATACTACTTACTGTCTTGTGTAGGGTATCGGTCTAACAAGCGAGTAAAGAAGTGAAAACACTTCGCCTTTTTCTGCTCCGTCTATTATAAAAGGGGGTCCCGTTCTACACCCTTAAAAGATAGTAGATTTTATCCTCTCCCCAATGGTTACCCCTCGAGAAATTCGCGATTTCATCCTTTGTTGGACGCCCCCGATCCTTATATTCTGCTTGATTGTTAGCAACGCCCTCCATTACTATGTTATTCAAAGTGAAGAGTGCGCTAGTCGTGACTACGTGCTGTCTAGCAATCTCGGCGCAGGCATTGTCCTTGCCTTCCTCTATCGAGGGCCAGCCTTTCCCAGATAAATGGTACCGAATCATTCTCGACGATCCGGGGGAGCTGAGCACCAATCAGAATCTTACAGCAAGAGGGACCGACATTGGTCTTGTGGAACGCACCCCCATGGAGGCATGTGCGTATATTGGTGCAGTAGCAAGTTGTTTTGTTATCACCGATCACTTGTACACAATTGTCAAGACGATGGGAGCTGCAATCAAATCCCTCTCTGACTATACAAGAATCAGACACTAATTTTATGCACGGTAGCGGCCTTCGAATACAACTCTGGAACGGCGTACAGATCGAAGCGAGCATTGGGGATGAAAAATGTTTCCCGCAACTGAAGTCTGCCATTGACAGGGCATTACATCTCTCTGGTGAATGTTCGTTTGCCTTCCCATGTCAGAAGCTGAGTTCATGCGGCTTCTAGAAAATTACAGCACAATTTAACACTGGACGCTTAATTCCGCCTCTGTGATCTTTTTGGAGTACTTGGGAGTATTCTAGGGAAGAAGTACCAATGACTAACGTATTTCACTACCGAGCGCCGCACCTCATCAAAAATCTACGCGTCGTCTTGCCTTCCTTTATTCAACCACCCATCATGGCTCCAAAAGCGCGTCAAAATTCAAGAGATCTAGTTGAGAAAGAGGGGAGGATACTATTAGCAGTGTCTGCTTTAGAAAAGCAGCAAATTCGCAGTATTCGTGAAGCGGCTCGTGTTTATAATGTCTCTGAAAGAACTCTGCACCGCCGACTTAATAAAATAACTTTACACTCAGAAACACGCGCCAACTGTCATAAAATAACCCAAAATGAAGAGGAATCGCTTGTACGATGGATTCTATTACTAGATTAATATAGAGTGTCTCCTCGACCGTTCCATATACAAGAAATGGCTGATATTCTTCTTGCTGCGCGCGGTATGACGCCTATTCAGACAGTTGAAGAGAATTGGATCTCTAAGTTTATTAAATGATGTAATAAACTAAAAACCCGATATAATCAACGCTATGGTTATCGACGTGCTAAATGCGAAGACCCTAAAGTTATTAGAGAGTGGTTTAACCGTGTATAAATTACTATAATACAACATGGGATTGCACAGGAGGATATCTATAATTTTAACGAAATTGACTTTACTATAAGTCTAGTAGCTACTGCACAAGTAGTTACTAGAGTTAATTACTATAGAAAGACCTTTTTTGTACAGCCAGGCAATCAGGAATGGGTTACTTTAATCGAGTATATTAACTCTACTGGTTGGGCGCTTTCTTCCTGTATTATCTTTAAAGGGAAGGTCTATATAGAGGACTGATATTAAGAACCGAAGCTTCTGTCCAGTAGCAGGATTAAAGTTAGTTTTAATAAATAGACTACTGATGAGATAGGCCTTTGCTGATTTAAAAATCTTTTTATTCCTGCAACTACTAGTTGTATAACTGGAAAATATTATCTTCTAGTTCTTGACGGCCATGACAGTCATTTTATATCTTAATTCAACCAAATCTGTAGTAAGAATAATATTATTTCTATCTATATACCTGCGCATTCTTCCAACAAGCTCTAGTCTTTAGTTATAGACTGTTTTCAGTCTCTAAAAGACGCGTACGGGAGCTTAGTGATAGAGAAAGCTAAGCTTGAAATTAATTATATTAATAAGCTTAATTTTCTAAAGATTTTTGCAGAGGCTCACCAAAGTATCTTTACAGCAGAAAATATTCAGAATAGCTTTGCAGGCACTGGTCTAGTTCTACTAAATTTGGATAGAGTGTTTAGCGAGTTAAATGTTTGATTAAAGACTTCTACACCACCAGACAGTCGGTCAATCAATTTAGTGTCTAAAATACCCTATACTACTAGACAGCTGGAGAAGTAAGCATCTATAGCAAGAAAACTGCTTAGAGAACACGCTTAGAGTCCTTTATCTTTACTAGAAGCGCGATTAGACAAGATTATTAAAGGTCATGAATTAACACTTAATGAGCTTGTTCTTGCGCGGGACGAAATATGTAAATATTATACTGAAAATGAATAAAAAAGTTAAAAGTGAAAGTGTTTTAATAAGCAGCTAGCTATTCCAGAGGGATCAGCTATAGAGAAGGGTCTAGAGCGATTTCAGCGCGAGAATGAGGTTGATGAAGATTAAGATGCGCTTTCTATAGATCCAGCGCTTTCTGCAGTTGGACCACGCGTACGAGCCCCCCTGCAGTGTTCTAATTGCCATATTCGGGGATATACTAGGGTTAGATGTCCTGTTCCACTTAGTAATTAGTTTTTATAAAGGAATGCAATTGCTTGGTTGATAAAAGCCCTTGAGTAGTGGAAATCGAGTAGAGGTGCGGCGCTTGGTGGTGTGCGGCGCTCGGTAGTGAAATACGTTATAAATAGCTGTAGATGACTAATACAGCTTTCCTAGCGTTTTCGCAGCACCAAACAATTAAATATATCCCTTCTGTATATATTGTATTCTAATCCGTCAACGTACATGATTTTTTTTATTGTGTTGCTGTGACTGTAGAGCTTCATTCCTCTACTCTAGCTGGCCTTTGAGAACGGGAACCAGGTGAGACCGTTCGTTAGGGGATCGGGGACGGTAGTTAAGAACTCTCAGTGGTTTATGTAACTCCCCCAGGGCCGCTGCAAAACGCCACTGCAGAATACTTGGATTCTTCACGTCACCCCTACTTACCATTGAGTCGCACCTTTTTGAGAAGTAGTCAATAATCGATGATCAAAGCCGATATCTGAAAACATCCACACATCAGATTGATATACTATTGAAGCCCTCCGCTACATGATGGTCAGCGCAGACCTCGTTAGGGAGCTGGACGAATTCGATCGATTCTAGCTGAATTATGATGATGATCAGGCGGGTCAAGTTAGTAATTCTGGTATGACGATGTTGCCTTTAACTCTATGAAAGGGAAGAATGCTTACCCGTCGCACCAGGGAATCTCAACCCAGTGGATCGCGGCTTGGTTGATCCGGCAATGTCTGTTCAGCAGTCGACCGCCGAACTCCTAGGACATGGGCAGCCAGACTTCGGCCCAACGTCGCTGCCGCTCTCTCTGGACTCTGGTTCCGGTAGGGACAGCCCCCTTCCAGCCTTACTGTTGTCCACGGAAGGTTCCAATGACCAGCCTATACCATCTTTGTTGCTGGATAACCTGGAAACCCAACAATCCGGCAATGTTTTCCCTCCACCCTCGCAACAATCCCTCACCAATGTCCAGGTCCCCTCTGCGACTTTTGGCTGGGATACTGGGATAAGCTCGTGTGCAGGCAACCGGCTTCCTGCTCCACATCCCGGACTTCCTCGACGCAGGAGTCGCTATCTTATGCGATGCTCGGAGAGGGGTACCGGTCCGATTGTCATCCCAAGTGCGAGTGCGCTAAATCCCATGGAAAGATGGCGAGAGTCGCCGCCAGAGGATGAACCCGCCTCCATGGCCGCTATTCTAGATGCTTTGAAACAGACACCTTTGCAACAGCGTAGACGGCCAGGGAGAGGCAACAACCACGATCCCATCCACAATGCCAACGCGTTCCGACACTATCGGAGAACGGCCTCGCCGACCAGCGGAGAGTCCAGCGGGTCTTCCAGAGCCTCACAGCATTCGGCGCGCTCCCGCTCGTCCACCCAGGATCCGATGGGGGTCCAACCCCGGCGAGGCCGGGTGCGGGCGGGTAAGTCCGCGCAACGGGATCGCGATGTGACCGACAAGCAACGTCGATACTGTTGTACCTTTTGCTGTGACAGATTCAAGAGCAAGTATGACTGGGCTCGCCATGAGAAATCTATCCACCTGAATCTGGAGGCGTGGTACTGCGCGCCATTCGGAACGACTGTAGTCTCCCCCATGACGCAGAGAAATCACTGCGCATTCTGCAACGCAGTCGACCCTGACTCTCAACATTTAGATCAACATGACCATAAGGTCTGCGAGAGCGGCTCTGGCGCTCGCCGTTCCTTCCACCGCAAGGACCACCTAGTGCAGCATCTGCGGCTGGTGCACAACGTTGACGCACCGCCCCGGCTTGATGACTGGAAGATCGGACAATCCGCCATCACCTCCCGTTGTGGATTCTGTGACCAGGGCCTGAGCACGTGGGGGCAGCGCGTTGAGCACCTGGCGGAGCATTTTCGAAAAGACGCTACGATGAATGAGTGGCGAGAGGAGCATGAATTCCCGCCTGAATTCGCCGCGCAGGTGATCAACGCTCTGCCGCCGTACCTCATTGGCACAGAATCACAGAGTCTCATACCTTTCTCTGCAACGAATTCAGATGCGAGAGATCATTTTGCGCAGATATCCTCCCGCGCTCGTTGGGGTTCGGTGAACAAGATAGACAGATCGCCTCCGCGGTCATCCCGGGTGTCGTCCAGTGCATCTCTCCAAGTTCTGGCGCCGGGCATTTCGGCGGCGCACCTCAGTTCCTTTACACAGGTGCTGACGCTACACTTGAGTCGCTATGCGCAGGAGCAGATAAAGCAGGGCATCATCCCTACTGATGAAATGTTCCAACAAGAGTCGAGACGCCTACTGTATGACTCAGAGGACTCGTGGAATCAGACTATTGCCGATAACCCTGAGCGGCTTTCTGCTTTCCGAGGGCTTTACTGCGACAAGAACACTGGTTCTATTCAAGGAGGCCAGCAACTAACCTACCTCGCTCGGGGGTTGCAGATGTAGGTCTTCAACTTATCATTGCGTGCTAATGTACATTAACAGCCTTGATTTCCCTGTATTAGTCTTGCACTCGCGCTGTATCTATAGTCTATATATATTCTAATATATACTCTACACCCAGCCTTCCAAGCCGTGGATACTTATGTGTGTTTACAAAGGGCTGCCCTCGTCCACCACCTCCGCCCATGTACTCTGCTCCCTGCCAAATGTAATATCCGCCATCCATCTTTGTAGCAACGACACGTACGGCGACGCGTTCGACTCAACCACAATTTTCTCCTCCTTAAAATGTATTTCACTCACCGGGACAACTGAAGCCGCCGTACCGACCGCAAATGAAGCAACCAGTCTCCCTTCCCCCGCAGCCTTAGCAATATCCTGAATGGTGAAGGTGCATTCGAGCGTCTCAACCGGTTCGACCCCCTCCCGCCGGACCGCACTCGTAGCGAGAGACAAACGTTCCCGAGCAAGGTCAAGAATAGACTGCCTCGTCCCGCCAGCCAGAATGGTATGCTCGTCTAAGGACGGCGTCACAAGCTGCAGCCCCCCTTCGCGAGTCCGCCAAATCACGAAAAAATTCGCTGCCCCGGCCTCCGTTACTCGCCCATCGGACCCGAACAGCCACAGAACCTGATCACATCCGTACCTCTTTGCCTGTGTGTGCGCCAGAATCGATGGGCGGTAGATGGCAGCCAGTTTCGCCGATCCTGAGCCGCCGGACCATGCACGCACGGTGTCGCTGTCACTGGTCCGCAGCCGCAGACCAGCACTAGGTTCGGCACCCCCCGCGGAGACTGCGGGGCTGGGCCAGTACGACATGATGATGAACAGAAATGCTGCGTGGGGTGCCTGGAAACCTAGGCTGTCATCAATGCCGATGATGGTGGGACGGATATACAGGGATGATCCGCCCGCTGTGGCAGGTAACCATCTGGGTGCGTCGAGGGCGCAAAGCTGGCGGATAACTTTCAAGAGTCCGTCCGGGTCGAAGCTCGGGAGCGAGATGCGGGCTGCGGAGGCGAGCATACGTGCGGTGTTATACCAGGGCCGGAAGAGTCGTAGTTTCCCGTCGTGGCCTCGGTACGCCTTCATACCTTCGAAGCAGGCAGTTGCGTAGTGAAGAGCGCTGGCGGAAGGGGTTAAATTTAAAGGACCGTAAGGTATAATTGTTGGGTCTTCCCAGCCGGATGAGGTGGTCCAGCGCGCGCAGACCATGTGGTCGGTGAAGATGTTGTGGGCGGATAGTTCGGGGGCATTGAGTGCAGGGACCGGCTTGGGGGTTTTGGTCCGGATGACTTTAGTTTTCGAGGCATCGAGTTTTGGGGATATCGATGCAAAGGGCTTGTTGTCTGTCAGTCGAAAGACCGAGCGGGGGAGGAAGTCTTCAGGGGCCATTGTGCGTATGTTCAGGGAATCAATGTCGCAATCCAGCAAATTTCTGATGGAGGAGAAAAGATGGTCAGGGGATCGACTCAAGGAGATATGTCACTGTTCCAAATAGATCGACCTGAAAGGCAGCTGTGATGCTTAATAACGTATGGATATCCGTCGAAGAGAACGCCCTCAATCGGCCGCACAAGCTAAACAGGGCGTAGGTGTAAGGCGTGGGCGTACAACTAGGGCGGTAGGGCGTGATTTCCATCTTGTCGATGGTCATCGAAAGTTCTGGTCTTGAGTATGAATGATCATCTTACCTGAGATGCAACTCTTGTGGGTCGTTCTGTCTAGAAATCTGGTGGTGCTCCGAAAACTTTTCGCGAGGCGCAGGGCATAGGGCGCACACACTTGAAAGGCCGGTGGAAAGACAGTGGCAACGGTAGGAAAAGAAAAAAGAACGAAAAGAGGCAGAGAGGGAAGGTAGCAGACACAAATTATTTAACCGTATAGGGAACAAGGATCTATTTGTTCAATAATAAATATTGTGGCAGACTCGATTGTCGACTACTGAGATCACATCTCTCCTGCAGAGTCATTGGTCCAACCCGTTGACACTCCAGAAACAAACGGAATTTCCGCATGCCTTCTCGGACGAGATTATCCCACCAGTCAAGAGCACATATCCTTGGGTTAGAGAGTATCGGCACTTTCACTGCTCAATGGCCTGTTAGAGACACCGAAAAAACCGGCAGTCACCCTGTTGCTCCACCGCGGCGAATCACTCTACCAAGGGTGTCAGCAACGACAACCAGATCCTGGAATCGGTGGACGGACAGTCGGTTGCTTATTGGGGACATCGACCTGTCCTCGTTAGCTACCTTGCCAGCGACCTGGACGTTGAAGAGAGGAGCTAAACGTACAAAGTGGTAGAATGGAAATCGAACGTCCTCGATCGTCTCGCGTGTTCCGTCGATGAAGCTTGCGATCGCGAAGTAGTTGGTCTCGTTGATTGAGCCTGGTCCCGAGATTGGATGGATCATGGGGCCCGTGATAATGTCGGGGTTGATCACAGTTAGATCGAAGTTTGGCACGTTGGCCTTCATGAACTCCCAGGCTGCTTTTTCACCTTGGGTCTCGGATACGTTGTAGCCGAGCACAGTGTCCTTCCAATCGATGGCTTGCTGAGCGGTCACCTGGGTTGTATCAATGAGCGTACTGAATGGGTCTTAGAGAGGGAGGACGGACTGGATTTCACTCCTTTTCAGGGTAAGGGCGTCCCTCGCGGGTGGTGTCCTCGTACGAGTTGAGGACGGAGACGGCACTGCCTAACAGGACGAATCGTTTCAGAGTCGTTCCTCCATGTCGGTGAGCACTCTTGAGGATCTTCTTGTTCTGCAAGCTTAATAGTAAATCGCCTCATCATGCAATATATAAAGTGATAATGCTAACCCCATAACAGCAGGCTCGATCATCCCCTTCCACGAGGGATTCGTCTTGATGATGTCGTCGGCCTTGGTCCCGGGATCGCACAGTGGCAGTGACGGCGAATCCACGCTATACACAGAATCAGCTTTTTTTTTCTCTTTTTTTTTTTTTTTTTTTTTTGAATGGACCTAGGAAAGAATATCCGTACTTCAAGCAACATGGATAAGGTTTGCGAAGCAACGAAGCCATTTGCGCCAGTTAATAAAACATGCTGGCCATCGCCATGGGAAGCCATATTTGACTATGAGACGGTTGTAAGTTGCTGTTGGTGCTATTATTGACAATAATCGAAAGATTCTACGAAACTATTTCACCAGACGGCTATGTACATTGCGATGCATTCCAATTACTCTTGTATATGCTCTGGTATGCATTGACTGTACGGCTCCTCCATCCAGATCGGAACTCTATCGTCATCCATACTCAGCAGCCAGATGATATCATGAACGGCCGGAGTCCAGAATAGAAGCTACCGAAGTTATGCTAAACCATGGAAAAGGGTAGGGCGCAGTAGGGCGTGCTATTAAATAATTTCCCAGACCCCGGTATGACGATGCTGCAAACCCCGTCCCACTTGAACATCTAGATTCCGATCACATTTCGGTCATATTTCCAAATACTATGGTCTCATTGAATCTAACTTTAGATGTCCAATTCTTCGATTCAACACAGTACCCAGTGAATATGTAAATGGCAATGAAGATATGCATTATCTCGCCTGAAAGATAGCATAAGATTAAGGGCCTATCATTAGGTGCATCACCAGACTAAAAATCCTTTCGCAGCTTTTCCACCGGAGGCAAGATACCCTCCTGCTCAAGAACCTTGAATGTCTCCTCCTGCTCCTCCCAAGTATCAGCGTACCCGTGCCATCGCAACTGCCGTGCATTGCTCATCGTCCCTACGCAGCTCCAATCTCTCCCCGGGACAAAAGTTAGAAAGTCCCGGGTGGCCTTGTCCCACGCTTTTTGGTCCAAATTATACATGTCGCGCAGCTTAGCCCACGCGTCATTGACATCCTTTCGCTTCGCCCATTTCTCCGGATCGACTTGCAGAAACAGGGTTGGTGTGCCATCGGCCAAGATACCGATCTTGTCCGCGTGCGCCGCGAGTAGATGCCGGCTTTGCCTCCTCACCGTGGTTGCTTCATACTTGCCAAAACCCTGTGTGTCCGGGATACCACCATTCGGAAACATGGGATTGGGAATCTTACAACCAAAGCGCGCAGCGAGCCGCGGCCACAGATTCTAGAATGACCCCGTATCCCCGTTCATCACGTTGAAGATGTTGTTCCCTGCGTTGGGAGCGGTCGCCGCTCAGAGACAGAACTTGGCGTGGAGGTTCGCCGAGGTCCAGCAATTGAATGCGAAATAGTTGGCTTTACAGCCAGGGAAGAGCAGCTCGGACCCCGAGAGGGACTTGCTAACAGCACGGTATAGACCCAGGGCGGTGGCTTCATCCATGAAGTTGCCCCGGGCGTAGCCCAGGACATCCTCTGGGAGTGTGACGATCCATTCCCACTGGCCGCGGATGGCAGCGTCCTTGAGGATCCGCTGTTGCTCGTAGTAGAAGATGGGAGGCCAGGGGACGCCGCCCTGGTTTTTCTCAAGAGAAGGGTCGTCCTCGACGAGCGGCTGCTTGCAATGGCCCAGGTGGACACCATAGTGCTTGAAGTCCCATGTCAGAACAAAGCGTTTCAGCCTCTTGATTGCGCCCGTAATTTCTAATGCTTGGAGAAAGTTCGACAGCATCATCCCGTTCATGCGAGATAAGTCGGCCGGATCCTCTCGGGCCAGATTAGCGCAAAAATAGACGTACTCGGCGGAGATTTCTGTGAGAATTTTAGACATCTCCTCAGCTGACCCTTGGAGATCCAGAGTAGCACATTGGACCTTTGGGTTTTTATTGCCAGGATTGCTTCGGGACAGGGGGTAGATCTTTTCATACCGCGGGTCCTTGCATAGGAGGTGCACAATGGCACTACCGGTGATACCTGGGAGAAAATTAGTAGGAGATGATGGTATAAACAAGACAAAACCTACCAGTGGCACCAGTGACAACCGCAGAGGGCATACTGAAGGAAGTCAAGGGTAAAGGTATAATCGGTAATTCAATGCGGTGCAAGCGTCATCAATAGAGGTCAAATATTCACAGCCAGGGCCACTGACTATAATCGGCATACGAATTCCTTGTATGCATTCCTCGTCTGATGCCACGAGAACAAGCGAGTCCTCATGTATTCGATGCTAGAAGTCAAACCTTGGGGTGACCCGGTATAACATCATCAGTAGACAGCGTGAACAAAATAAGTTGCTATTTGGGCCTTGATGAACTACGAGGAAGGTCTGAGATTCATAGCAATGGCCGTTATCACCGGGTCAGTGACAATTCACTAGAAAACCAAGACACGATCTACGCAGTCCGGATGACAATTTTACCTGGCCAAGAAAAAATGGCGACAGCCGAAATTATCATTAGGTCGCCTCCACTTCGTGTCTCTCTCTACGGCAGTTCACTCGAATCCATGACAAGAGTTCGGCAGATCTCGGTGATTGCTGCGCCCTATTGCAAATCCCGGCCAGGTCCAGATCAGCTGGCAGAACAACGTAATCAACTGTCGAACCGCGAATTTTCACCAAACCCGATGTCTTTTTGAAGCCTTTCCACCACTAATACTTTAAAATTTAAACTATCTAGTACTTGCATATATGGCTGTTTACTAAGGCAGTTTTATTGTACGCCCAACAGCCTCACAGCTACTGCAATATTATAGATCTGGCTAGCGAGGCCTAGATATAGACTCTTCAACTTACTTCACGATACGTATAAAGCTGCTGAATACGATCACGATCTTCCTATATAGATATAGCGAGATCATTTTCTAGAGCAGCACGCCGCCTCCTTTATTTTCCACTCATTTTCAGCTCGTTGAAGCTTGATTTCTTGTCGACGACGAAGGTTCGTACTCATTGCCATTTGCGCGGCCTTTCCAAGACGTTGAACGTGAGAAGGTGGAATTCTAGAAAGTGTTCGTTTTTTTAAAGACTTCTCTGTATACTACGGACCTTTTGATCAAGCTGATGATGATTCTGGAGTATTTGGAAAGTAGATCAGAGTAAAAATAGCAACCTTCACGCTTAGGAAGTGACGTAAAGTAAGGCTTTAACGCGTATTTAGATTCTGCAGACTCTGCGCCCTTTGCTCGCAGGGCGCAGGAATCAGTTCAATTGTCCAAATATAAACCTGTATGAACATTCATCATGATCTAGGTACGACGACCTGCATTGTGGCAATAATACTCCTCTCCTACATCAGTAATCCATTGCGTTGCCATGATGCCCTCAATCACTATCATTGTCGGCGCCTTCCATGGCGCATTTCATGGCACAGTCCATCCACCAGTCATCACTACCGTATAAAAGTCAACGGACTTCGATTCACCGCACAACAACATCCAATCCCTCGTCCCGATCTGAGCGACAGCGAATCGGTTAAGACCGCCGCTTCAAAAGTCCAAAGATCGGTACGCTGATCATCGACGGCTCCATCGGCGATAATAAGCGACTTCATTAAATGATCAAGAGAAACAACAAGTACGTCAACACGAACGTTCTGGGATCGCTTCGTATCGCGCAGACTTTCCTTCCGGCTCTGCGTGCCCGAGGCATCCGGAATATCGGCTTCGTCTTGTCCTACTTCAGGTCGTTCGAGGTAACTAGGATACCATTTCTGCACAATTTCATAATGAGCTGTATGGAGAAAGGATTCATTGTCATTCCTCTTCGCCCTGGATCGGTAGAGAACTGATATGGGAAACATCAGCGTGGGTAATGGAATGCAGAAGCCGTGAAGCAGATTCTAGATATTATACGGATCCTATTTATCAACGACTCGGGATTCAGTTACAATAGATCGACTCTGCCGTAGTAGAAGGATGTTGTAGACAGATTCAAGAACCTACTAACATTCGCCTAGAAACTACTAAACAAACTTCTGCTCTTTACATTAATTTAGCGAACTTACTGAATTAGATCCAAGAAGAACAAGCTTTAAAAATATATATAAAAGCTGATTAATTAGGACCATGTCACCGTCTCTCTTAGTAAGCTGGGTTGCCGGCTGTAACCCTTACCATATAGATTTAGTTAGTTAGCCCTGACCTCTCCTGAACGAGGGACACAATCAATAATACTACACGTCCAGACCTCTTGTCATATCAGACCTTACCAGACCATCACATGTTTTTCAGATCAATCCAATGAGCAAGAGAGCGTAGACACCTCTAGTCATCAATGACGTGGAATACTGCAGAAACTGTTCTCATCTGACGGTATTTGGAACAGCCTCGTGATACAGTCAATGGTGGCGACCTCATCGGAGACATTTTCCTTCCTCACCTCTCATCTGACTAATTCTCTAACTGCAAGTCGCCAATTGGGGTACATAAAGCATTTCCCTCGTCCATAGATCACGGTGTCTTCAGTTACTAGAAGCAAATACAACCACTTCGTCAAAGGGGAAAGGCAGCATTCGAAATGTCCTCTCTCAATGGCAGGATAAAATTCTCTCCACTCCTAACATCCGCAGTCCCAAGGACCGATATCTCGCCCTTGCTGAAGTGAATGGCCGAGTCGATAAATCAACCCTCAACAGTCCGTTCGATCGACTGCCCCTATCAAACCGGACCAGCTCCTCGGTGAATGGAACAGGAAATTCTTCTATACCGGTCATCCAGCCGCCGATACCCTCAAGAAGATCAGGCAATGGCGACGGCGCGACATTCAAGTGATCCACATTGCCCTACGATATGAGTATGGCGGAGTATGTTAAGTCGCAGGATGAATATATGCTCAAGATTTCCAGGCCATAATTGATAAGGCTTTCGTTAATGTGCCTTGGCTGCCGCTGAGTATGATCGGTATCCTCGTACTTGTTCAAGAGGTGGAAGCCAGTGGATGAATTAGACGGCAATGTAAACCGTCTGGCCCGACTTTCTTCAAATCAAGATGAAAGCCGTGGTAGAGACACTTGTGACCATGAACGGGCTCTGCTATTCTGGTAAAAGCACCAAAGGGATATGAGGATCGCTGCATGGGCTCCACGGAGTTGCATAACCCACAGGCTGTCAGCCCTGTGGGGGATGAACTTCCACTTCATGGTTTGCCGAAAGCTCGAAAACACAGCGCGGTTCTATATCGCAGCGTACCTTGTCTACACTCGTCCATGATGCTACTACCTTGGAACCATGTTGTAAAGAATCCGCGACGATGGCTCCAGTTCCCAATGAGAAAGCCCATGCACCTCAACGTTTCATGAACAGCGATGTAGATGACCATGCAAATGAAGATTCCAAGCTTGCCAGTCCTTGTGGGACCGACGAACTGTCAATTCTCAATTTCCTCAGATAAGGTAGACGCATTTGACGGCGAACAGTCCTGGAGATGAGCAAATCCGGAATGGTTCGGCTCGAAAAAAAACCGACACGTTGAGGTGCAAAGTGTCGAAATTCCTCGCAAATAAATTTACACGGCACTGGACTATCTCTCGAACATGATTGATTATTTAGAGATTTGTGGTTAGGATAGTATCATAGAAGCAGGAAAATACATCGTAGAAACGAACATGGAATAGAAATATGCGAACACGAACGCAAAGCAGATCCAACGATGTAGACCCGCACACAGGAAACAAGGTCGCCGGTCAAAATGTAGATACCTCGGGATTAGTGCTCCCAAGTAAAACGCCAGGCGTCTCCGGAGCACAGGAGATCGATAAGTTTGACTCCTGGTGGCATGTTGCGGGCTCAGAGAGATCGGGGACTGCTGGGCCTGTGATGAGTAGGCGAGGGCGCTTTAGTAAGTTCCTCAATTTCTTTGGAGTTAACACTCTGGTCGAGGCTGCTGGTAGACTCAGAGCCGTCTGTCCACATATTAGCTGAGATCCACATTCGCAAGCTCAGGATACTCACCAACTCCTCCCCGCACATACGGCTCTTTTGCCTGTCGTATTTTGGGTATTCCGTCAAGAATCTTGATTTTCTTGTCGAGCTTCATCTGTCCCCTGTATTCGGAGGTTGCCGCTGCGAGGTCGACATGGTCAACCTTACGAACAATGTGGGTCAAAAGGGTGACGACAGCTAGAAATGTCAGCGTCTGTGTCAAGCAGGGTGATTACCAACTCACCATGTTTGGGAAGTTCGGCGGGTTTTCTGTAAGGCACTCCGTCAGGCCACCATCTTGGCTTCTTCGTGTCGCTCCCGCTGTATGGGTACCTTATTCACTTCTCGGGCTCAATGCGCTCGATAATCTCTTTGGCGATGCGGCGGCAGGTTAGCCGGTCGAGGGACTTGAAAGCTTTTCTGTATTCGGGAGCTTCGTCCGCTTTGGGAATGTCCGGTGTGTTCTGAACGACATCGGGGTTTTCGTCGGAAAAGTTCACATCAAGCGTTGGGCCCTTAATAGAGAGGCCGTCATGCTCCAGTGAGGGGAGGAGTGCTGAGCTGCGTCTTCTGTTGTGGGCGTTTCTTTTTGTGGCAAGATATACCATGGAGCTGGAAAATTCACTCAGAGGAATGGTTTATTTAGGATAGTGTGCAAAATTATTCCAGGGGCCTGCTCCATATATACCGTCGTGCGCCAGTCCCAGGCAGTGGGAGACCCCTCCCAACTCAGCTTACTCTCTCATAATCAGCTCAGCCGTCCTTATTATGGACAACGCTTCCTTCCACCCTTCTAAACGAATCCAGCAGCTGTATTCTGAAAAGGGGGTCAAATTAATCTTTCTACCCCCTTACTCGCCAGACCTCAACCCTATTGAAGAATTTTTCGCGGAGCTGAAGGCTTTCATTCGACGACGCTGGCAGTGGTACGAAGATAACACCGAGCAAGTATTTGGTTCTTTCCTTAAATGGTGCATCGACGAGGTTGGCGTGAAAAAGCAGAGTGCTAGAGATCATTTCCGGCATGCAGACATTACGCTGGAAAAACCATAGAAGTGTGCGCCTTGTTCTCACCTCACGGCTAATCTTATCTCTAAAAAGATCTCTCATGTTATCTCCAGTATTCCATGTGCTAAATGAGTAAATACAGTAACGTACGAAGCCCACATACCCGGAACATAGTCAACGTGTTCGGCCAGCCACTAAATCCTAACCTCTTAAAACATCTGTTACTCAAACATGTTTTGATAGGAAATAATTTTAATCAATTTCTGTTGCGTCCCGGCTGTTCGGCATAAGTGAGAATGTTCTGAATGCCTGCATGAGAGGGTGATCTCCTAGAAAACGACTCGTGGGTGGGTGTAGCACAGCCTGGGGATAAGGCTCCCGCTTCGAAATCGCAGCATATAAACCGTCAACGGCAATTTCATCCTGCATTTGGGACTGTCGTATGTAAATCGGTGGCCGTGTGGGCTGCATAGTTTGTGATTTATTGTGCTTGTCCTTCCAGTCACTGAGAACACGGGACGACGATATAGTAACCGGGTGATTAGTGCCTAACACTTTTATTCGCAGCGCGTAACACTCTTCCATCAATTGTAAGGCTTCTTGGTCCTTTCCCAGCGACATAGAGGTGAAGGCAAGATTACTCATGCTGATCAGAGTGGCGGGATGCTCAGCCCCTAGCACTGTCTTTCTTGTCGCTAATACTTGTACTTCTAGCGCTTCGGCTTCGGTCCATCGCCCTTGATTTCCGTAGGTTAATGCAAGGTTCGCTATGCTGGCCAGAGTGTTAGGATGTTCAGTCCCTAGCACTGTCTTGGATATTCCTTGTACTTGTATTCCTAGCGCTTCAGCTTCAGTCCATCGCCCTTGACTCCAGTAGGTTGATGCAAGACTTGCCGTGCTACTTAGAGTAAAGGGATGTTCAGCCCCAATCACTGTCTTTCTTATCTCTAGTACTTGTATTCCTAGCGCTTCAGCTTCAGTCCATCGCCCTTGGTTCTGGTAGGTTAATGCGAGGTTTGCCATGCTCGCCAGAGTGTCAGGATGTTTGTGACCATCTTTCTCCGTCTTCATTTTTATCAAGTCAGTGTAGAGTAGCTCCGCTTCTCGATAGCTGCCATCACTAAAGAGGCAATCTACAATGTTCTCAAGGAGATCAGTGTAGTCTTCCTGCTGCTGTCGGAACTCATCTTCTTGGATAAGCGATAAAGCATGAGGAAGGTATTGCCGCCAAAGTCCTCTGTTAGTGTAGTTACTATCTGGGAAAACTTTGGCCACTTGGTCAGCCGCTCTTTGGACCCAGTGGCCAAAGACAGAACTCTGTCTTAGCCAGTTCCGTGTAGCAATATGCACAAGTCGGTGTAGGCTAATATCTATCTCTCGCGCATTGATGAACGAATAGGCACTAAGGAGCCCCAGAGCATCGATTTTGCGCTTCTTAGATGTTGACGAAGGAAGAAGCGAGTGGGGGATACTCCGCGGATCGATGCATGCCATAAAAGATAGATAGTCGGCTGCTAATTGATCCTGACACTGGATTTGTTTGAATGATATTAACCACGTGGAGATCACAGGATTCTGGATATCCTTATACCGTCCGGCGTCTCTAAAATCTTCACTTAGGAGATCCACTATTTCTTCCTCTTCTTCTTCTAGAAGCTCCAGATAGATAGCCAGATCTAGGTTATTCTTATTGATGTATGCCGATGCCTGCGTGATTGCCAAGGGGAGGAAAGCCAGTCGCTCAAGTAGAGTCATTGCTAACTCACGATCTCTGAGCAAACTTTGTTCGACTAGATACTTTTCCAGGATTTTCAATCCAGTTTCTTTTTCCTCGTCTGGGATAGAAACGATGTCGGCGGACGCCATCTCAACAGCAAGTTTTCGGTTCCTGGTTGTAAAGAGAATACGACCTTTCTCGCTCTGGGGCAGAACGTCTGCGAGAGTAAGGGCTGAACCATCAGCCTCTAGCCACATATCCCAATCGTCTGCGTTGTCAAAAATCAGAAGCCACTTTCCAGCGCGCTTGGAGCTGAGGTATGCTTTAACCCGTTCTTTGACTTCGGTAGGTTTCACGTCATGGAGATCTAGGGTTTGTGCGATGCTCAGATATGCTTGGTCAATCATTCCAAGGCTGGTACATGGGATCCAGAAAATTGAGCACGCCTTATCTCGGTCTCGTATGCGGTGTGCCAGCTCTAAGGCTACTTGTGTCTTCCCCACCCCACCTAGGCCGGTGATCGCAACTTGGCGAGGCCCATCTGGCGCGCTAATAAGTTCTTTCAGTCTCGTAATTTCTTTATGACGGCCGACGAATCGTGGGTTCCTTGCCAGTGGAACGGTCCAATAACCTATTCCGTTGTCTAAGTGACTTTGGCCTGTGCCGACAGGTATACTGGACAACAGGCATTTTGTGTAGGCAGCTGCCGTCAAAGCTGCATATCCTTGCCAGTCCTTTTGCTTGTGGGAGTCGCAATAGTCGCAAATCCCCCGGATCACAAGAGTGGGGAGCTGGTTCATAAGACCCGCAGCCTCCATCTCAAAGCACAATACTCCAAGCTGTTGAGCGAGACGATCGCGTGTTTCGGAGTCTTTTATGACCTGATCACCCGAGGCAATCAACCCATAGTGGATCTGAGGGGTTTGATCCCGCCGCATCCTGGGAACTAATTGCTCTGTGTCGCACTTGTCGCAGTCCCTTTCGTCAATAGGATGTTGGTAAGAGGCATTGAAAAGGTAGTCGGTGTCCTGGCTGGGGGGTGCAAAGCGTTCTTCCATATCCGGGTTTCGTACTAATACGTCCGCCACAATCTTCGCAATCATACCATCGTTTTTCGTCATTTGAGTGGCTTGTAGACGAGCTATATGGGTCAAAAGAGCCTGCGGTGGGTGGTTTAACACCCCGGTTTGCTCGAACTGTCCGCCCTGCACAGTCTTGCCGTAGTCATATTGAATCACCCCGCTGTGCTTTCCGACTGGTTTGCTAACTACCACATCCCCAATTCGAATATCATTGTGGGTGCTTGGAACCCCCCCGCCGATTCCTACCATAAGCGCAAACTGGATCCGAGGAAATGTGGAGCGCATATGAGCCATGACGGTGGCAGCAGATATTGTCCCATAAATACCGGTAGGTAGACAAGCGATGGCGATAAAATGACCGTTCAGTTCACCAAGGGTGTAGGCGTTTGGATCTGAATCCGGTGGACGCAAGGAATAATGCATTTTGTCTAGCATGACGCTTGCTGCTGCGGCCTCCAACGGCAAGGCGCATATCCAAGCGATTGTGTAATGATCAAACGTCAGGGAAGCCATTTGTAAAACCATCGAGCGAATATATATCTCTATTTTATGGGTCAATATATTGTCCAGAGATATCCTTTCATCAGGTTAACAGAAGATGAGGGGTACCCAGCCTGACCACAAGGCTGCTTCGCGCTAGCACCTGCTTTGATGCCGCAGACACATGACTAATACGGTACACACTGACATCCTACTGCTCTTAGGTTTCCCTGGGCTTTTCGTCAATCTAAGAACTAAGAAGCTACTGTCTGACCACATTACGTCGTCAATAGTAGAATGGGGAACTCCCGCGCCACCATTCTGCACTGATCAACCCTATTTGTTACATGCGCGTGGACCTCCTTTACTTTTAAAGAACTGAGATTCCGCCATAGGGTCGATCACGATACAGAGATATATAGTTGTGATGCCTGCATATCACGCTTGATGCCAGGGATCATGCCAGGGATCTAGGTAAATGAAACCAACCAACCAACTGTACAACCATAGCGCACGTCTGTGCTAATTCAGAACAAGGAGAAGCAGACCAAGCTTTCCTCCGGATTGTTTCTCTTTTCCCGCTCACTAAGCCAGTATCTTATGTCGCTGACGAACCTGCGTGCAACGCCCACTTTCGCTCCCTTATTCACAAAAAACTCGAATCCTTGGTCCTTGTCGATCTCTCTAATGATGTAAACAGTTCTCTAGTGCCACGTTGCCAGCTTTAGCAGTCTCGTCTTTGAAGGATGTGCGGCTCACACGGAATTTCTGCCAGGCAGTGTACTCCTCGACGGCTATATCAAGTGGCCCGGAGACATCAATAATCTCAGGAACGACGCTCGAGGTTGCAACATCAGTACTCGCTAAAAATGGATGTGTCGATTGTGCTGGATTGAGATTAATATTGATTGAAGGGCATGTTGGAATAAGCAACATCGAAACACTGGGACCAGTATACGAGATGATGTAGTTGGCCAAAGCTGGCAGGCCACTGTCATGGGAGTCACGTGCTGCTAGTGATCATGGAACGCAAGGCAAACAATGTAGAACTACGGTGTTCAGAGATAAGAAATTATCATTATCATCTGCGACTGGAAACCCTTTCTATCGTCCCAGTTGATTGACAGTTCCTTGCTATTGAGAGTGAGCTGTGAGGCTCGCTATTGAAACCGCGTCGTCGGGTTATTTTGGGGAACATGTACTACGATATAACTGCGGAGAAATTGACAGCTTGGAACTCGAAGAACGACGTTATCGAATCGAACTATGGGATCATACGGGACACGGAACCTCTTTGGTGCTGTCCGCTGCTTGCATGTCGCTCGGGAACATTCATTGGCCTCTGGGGTTTGGTCGTCGCTCGGCTTCTGAATGGTCTATACCACCGTGTGGGCATCTTGGATGGACGGTGGATACCTGAGGCGGACTGGCGGTTTGTCTGTCAAGCGAAACCCAGAGCGGATGTCAGGATCGTTTAAGCAGTGGTTCTAGACGGGTACAAGGTTAGGGTCTCTTCCTAGGCCTAGGAGATGTCTATTTTTTTTCTGAGCTGTTCGGAAGTAGTTAAGGTCAGAGGCGGACAATATCATCTATAGCAAAGCTTTGTAGGCACTATGGACTTAGGCGCAGGTACGCAACATCCTAACTGTAAGCATATACGAACTGACAGATGCGATTCTGTAGCCTCTTTGTATTTCCCTGAAGTCGCTTCAGCAGAAGCATTGGAGGTTTACTCGGTATCATCGGCGGCCCACAGCGTATATAACCAATGAAAGGGGAGATCCGCGATCGACGTCAGAAGTCAAAAGTCCGAAGTACAATGGCGTGTTTTATACTTTAGTTTCTGGTCAACCATATCATTGTTTGTTCCTTCATTGGCACTTCATTGTGGCTAAGATCTCGGAACTCTACGCCCTTCCTTCCGCATTCGTTAATCCTGACAAATACTCGATACAAGAAAATACTCTTAAATACTCTTAAATACGGTATGGGCATGAACGGGGTCTACAATAGTATTACGGCTATTTGCAGCGTGTTAACGTGGTTGTCTCTCTCGACTACTTACCTCGCCAGACAACGTTTCCGCATGCAGTTCGACTCGGGTTGTACGTCTCAATTCACGAAGCTTGACTAGGATCCAGCAAAGAGAGGCAGCCTTGTGACACACGTCATTCATATCGCTTGCGATCGAATGTTCTAGCCCATTAACTTGACGTAAATCATGCCATTCTATGTTTTCCAAAAGGAGCTCTATGAAGTTATATATACTTATCAAAAAGCCTTCGGCCCTTTTATGTCGGCCGTATTATCCTGATAGCAAGGTCTTCACTTTCAATGTATCATTTCACTTTCAAATTATTTCCTGCTATTTAGTAAGATTCATTAGGGTTACATTAATACACATCATGGTTGTTATTAAGAACGATCGCATCGGTGGTACGGGCGGTGGCGATTTCGAGTTGCTCCACGGCATGAAGCCTGTGACACAGGTAGAGTGCTGGTATGGACCTGGGGGTAGATTGCCCCAACCTGAGAAGCATGAAATTCTGAGGTCCATCAAGGTCCGTTGAGATGGAGGGGAGCCTGGTGAGGCGGGCACAAAGGAGCGAAACAATTTACTTCACACCGTTCACGATTTTCGCCCAAATGCTAAGCTCGACAGTTTGGAACTGTTCGGAACTTTCAATGTGGACCACCCAAAAGCAGGCGATAAGCCTGATAACAATGGAAGAGTTGATGGCCTCAGATTTACAGAGGTGGAACCAAATACCCCGACATCTGATGCAGGGCTTCATGCCCTTGCTGCTGGCGGACATTGGGGCTACAAGAATGGCAGGAATGGCAGGAATGGCAGTCAAAATCTTAGAAATGGGACATTGATTAGCTTCCGTTGCAAATATGGTGAAAATATTGACAGCCTGGGGGCTATCTTACAGCCTTCAATCTAGGTATGGCTAACTCCCGTTCTGTTGGGTTTCTATAAGGCGACTAATAGGAAGTTATAAAGTCATACTCAGTAACCCCCAAGCTACCAAACTAGGCCAAAACAGCAAACTTCGTATACTGGCTAGATTCTTCTCTGTTTGTCGGCTGGGAAGAAGCAAACAGACATAAAACTATATTCGAACATTTGTTGGGTTAAAGTATTTTCTAGTTCGTTGTGTGAGTTAGTGTATGCTTGTTTTAAAAGTCCTGTTAAGTGCAAATTGCGACATTGATATGCAAAATGCAACGATAGCTGTTGCTGTATGTGTGAGGCTAAAAGGAAATGCGATTTATCTTCATACGTTATTCATGTTACTGTTGACGGATACTTTAGGGAGGTTAGTGTGCCTTCATTGACCTGGACTGCACACAAGAGCTATATATTAGCAATTTCTGAAGAAGATCCGCTAGTACAGTGGATCTTATCATTAGATCGACGTGGAATACCTCCTAGGCCTGCCTATGTGCAAGAAATGGCCAATGTTCTGCTTGCTAAGCGTGATTCTACTACCACTGCTACTACTGTCGGCAAGAACTAGGTTTCCAGCTTTATAAACCGCAGAAATGAGTTAAAAACACGCTTCGCACGTCACCATAACTATCGGCGTCTATTATCTTAAGATCAGAAGCTTTTACGTGCCTGGTTTGATCAAGTAGAACAGACTATCCAGCTGTATGGTATTGCAGCTGAAGATATATATAATTTTGATGAATCAGGATTTGTAATAGGCCTTGTGGCTACTGTTAAGATTATTATCAGAAATAATATACAAGGCTAGCCATCTTTAGCGCAGTCTGGAGACCGGGAATGGGTCACCTCTATAGAATATATTAGTTCTAATGTATGGACTCCCCCCGCCTGCATATCTTTATAGGCAAGGTATATATAGAAAACTGGTATAAAGTTAAAAAGCTTCCAGCTGACTGGTGGATTGAAGTCAACGGATGAAGTCATACAGACAGATGGGATCTTGCCTGCTGAACCGGTCTCTACGCCCGTGTCCCCTAGATGTTCTGATGGAAATATACAGGGCTATAAAAGTACGAGCTGCCCGAATCGACGTAATCGCTCATTCTTCTATAGAAACTTATGGCGTTTTGTATGACTTCATTCTCAAAAGGAGGGCCGGGTGGCAGGGCAGACCGGGAAATACGTTAAGAATACACCGTTATCTATTTAAAAATTCATCTACTGTATATTATCAACTTTGAACGTCTTCTACATTAGGTCGCAGAGGCGGAGGCTGGCATCGAGCCCGCCCTAGGACGGCTACGGAAGCGAGTTCTTAAACATTGGGTTTTGAGCCACATGGTACCTTGATCACACCCGTTCTGGGCCTGCGTATCGCAGTGGCGGAGCAGCGGAGAAATTCCTATTGTCATTCAAGCTCTTGACCCTGTTGTGTCCAGAGACGACGCCAAACATTGGAGTTATTGAGCCAGTGGTATGGAATAGACGGTCTATTGACGCTAGAAGACCGCTTATTACCCTGGAATCTCTGTACAATCTGGCTCGAAAGGGCGGACTGTCGGGCGCGGATATGGATATTCACACACTCGGTCGAACAAAGCAGCAGAGTAGGTTCCGGACTAATAGTGTATATATACAACCAAACAATCATGACGTGCCCAGGACTAGCAGGGGACAGTGAATATAAACACTCATCTCTCAAGTTTTATAGCGACCCATGACACAAAAATACACCTCATGGTGTTGTCGCCTCAGATTTAAATAGAACTGTTGGATATTAGTAGTGCTTTTCACTGGCGACCAGGCATCACTGCAATCATTAGGTCACTCAGCTTGACGGCAGAGTCGACAGGAAATTCAACTAGCGATCATGCAGCTAGCCTGTAGGCTGATAGACTAGGGGCTGCCGATATAGTCTCGTTGTACACTAAGCGAAAGTCAAATATTGAACAACTACGCCAGGCCGAGGGACTAGCCCTACAGACAACTAGAGCCAATAGCCTGTGAAACACATTAACTCAAATGACCCCAACGGCCTGGCGACTAGTATACCGGAGATTAGATATCCTAGCAACGGAGAAGTTTGATGCCGCAAGCTGCGACCGGGCGTCGCGAGCACTCGACACGGCCCTTCTAGGGACATATAAGAAATTCTTATACGACAATCTTTCCAGGCCGCAGGTGGCATTTCTAATACAACTATATACAGGACACATCCGACTAAACCGTTACCTACGGAGAATTTGCCATCTCGATAGCAACACGTGTAGGTGTGAAGAGGATAGCCATGACGGAGCGACAGTGGAACACTTCCTCTTCTACTATCTGAAATGGAGTTATCTACATCGGGAGATCAGAGAACTAGTAGGGTTAAGGTACAGAGATATTTCCTACGCACTTAGAGGATACTCCAGCGGAGTTTTACCCAATAGCCAACCAGTTGACAGAGCAGGGTCATAGAAACTCAACCTGGCAGTTGTACATGCGGCTCTTCGGGTTTGTGGGAAGCACAGGAAGACTTCACAGGGACCAAAAGGTGAAGGACCGCAAGGTTATATAAAAAGGTGAATATAAATGTAACTTAGCTTCAGTACATACCTGCTAGGAGCTACAGGCTGCCTTCGGCCGCGAAAAGTATGACGAATACTACTACTAATACTAATACTTGGTGACCCTCAAGCAACCCTCTGAGGATTGAGGGTCGGGTTGAGGGCTACAGCAGGTCTCCACCAATCCAACCTAAAATGGCAAGAAACCTTGAGCCCTTGCAGTGCAATTTTATTGCTGATATAGTACACAGTGGAAATTTAACTGTATTATAAGTATTATAAATAGCTAACGATTACAAGTATATGAGTATTGTATTACAATTATCTGCAAGGATGTGCAGTTTGATGGTGACATCCATGCCGCAAGGTGATTTCTCCTTACTGCTGCTACGGTTCCACTCTCATCATCTGATCGCTTCCGGCCCTCTTGTCCAACATCAACGGATTTCCCACTTTGTGTGTATTTGCGTAACAAAATATCTAAGACCCTATCTGGTAGAGGCGATTCCGAGGAGTTCATCTTGGCTAGCAAGAAGCTGGGCACTATCTACTACAATGCCCTCTGTCAAGATATCATCGCCCATTGGAGATGTGCATACCGAAGATGCGCCATTTATTCAACCTGATCGAGACAATGGCCCATCTGAGACGACTACGAGTGGTCTCAAAGACGACTCTTACGAAGAGAATCCGCCAAAGTGGCCCTGCTCTGGGTCCCTGACAGCTTTATTCCTCATCTTTCTTGCGATGGAAATGGGCATTCGGATGTTGCTCCCACCATTGGGCCGTATCATAGAATCAATTGCCTGTCTGCACTACTGGGAAGTGCACGACCCAGGCCGAATAAGCCCCGCGGGACAGGTGCCAGAAAAGCTGTGTAAGACCAGTGAAGTGCAGACGGAGTTTGCCGTTGTTGAGGGGTACTGGTTCTTCTTCCATTCATTATTGAGTAGAGCACCTATCTTCACTTTACAGAAAGACAATATTAAGTATAAGCAGGCGCGTTTTCTGCGATTCCATACAGTCTCTTAGCAGATAAGCTCGGATGCAAATGTGTCCTCCGTCTTACTGTGGCTGGGTTTCTACTCAATGGTATCATGCTGACAACACCGTTGTACTATTCTAACGTATTTCCCGCACGGGCCATCTGGTTCGCACCTCTGAGCTGGGTTGTGGGTGGTGGCCCTGTGTTTCTGTTCGCCATTCTTTGGAAGAGGGTCGCGGAGGTGACGGAAGACGCTCAGCGAGAAATTGTATTCTTGCGGCTGGGCGTCACAACAATGGGCGCCGATTTCATCGCGAGCGCTGTCAGCTCAGGACTGCTGACTCTGGGCCCCTGGATCCCATTCATGATGGGTCATTGCTTTAACCTCGCCGGGCTGATAGGTGTGTTGTTTCTGCGAGACAATACGCTCGTGATTTCGTCTACAGCTTGCCGGGAGCGACCTTGTAGTATTGAAAATACATCTGTTGATGAGTGTACACCCATATATTACGAAGATCAAGCCGATGGAACCTGCTGTGGCTCTCATGCCTACAGCATCGATTATAATTTGCTGAGCCTCGCAATTTGTGTTAGACTGCGCCGAGTTGTCTCCAAGTACCTTTTCCTATTCACCGACTACCGAATCTTGCTTCTTCTCCCTGCATTTTTCATCTACACCTTTTTCGGAGGTAACGGCTTCTTAGTTCAATATATCTCTGTTCGCTTCGCCTGGACACTCGCCAGCGCCAGTCTTGTGGCCTCCTTCCAGTCTGCCCTCAATATCCCAGTCCTATTCTTCATTCTCCCTTACATAACGAAACGACTTCATCGACGTGTATCTCCGCAAAAAGCAGAGCTATATCTCTCCCGTTTCAGCATCGTCTGTCTTACTCTCTCCATATTTGGGGTTGGGATCTCATCATCCCTAGTGATCCTCCTTCCCAGCATGATACTACATGCAGCAGGGTCTGGCTTTTTGCTTTTAGCACGGTCAGTAATTACACGGATGGTCGAGACGGACAAAATTACAAAGCTATATACAATCCTGGAGGGGTTACAGGCTTTAGGCAATGTTGTGGCTAGCTTTATCCTAACGAATATGTTCAGAATGGAATTGGGCCTTGGAGGAGCGTGGATTGGGCTGACGTGGTTGGTAACTGGGGTTCTCTTTGCGGTGATGGGATTAGGAGTGTGGATGGTCTAAATCATCAATAACCTAGTTGTGTAAATCTTCATTAAGTCAAGAACTTGACTCTGGTTTTTTATTCAAGTCCATATTCTCCATCTTAACTTGGCCTTCAGTAGAGTCATCAAAACGAGCCCCCTTCAACGGCTGCCGCGTTTCAATCTCCTTATTAAGGGTGTGCCCCTTCACAAACAAGCTGGTGATAAGCCCCACCGCCGAAGCAGAGCACAGCACAACCCAGACATCTGCCAACGACTTTGCATATGCTGTACGTAAGTTCGTCCTGTCGTCCTGAACCGCCATCGTCTCGATAACCCGCACCAAGGTAGACGCATCCCGCGAGTACTCCGCAGCCTTATCCGCTAGACGCGGAATCTGTCGTACATAAACCTTCATGCGATTTTGAAAAATAACCCCGCCAACAGCAACTCCCACACCACGACCAAGGCTGCGGAACGTGCCAAACAATGTGACAGACATGGGCATAAGCCCCGGTGGTGCAGAGGCCTGCATCCCCAGCATAATGGAGGGGAGCAGAAACGCGATGCCAAGGCCCACCGGCACGTTGAGGAAGATCCACTGTGCGGTTCTGGTTTCCACACCCAGGGGGTAAAGGAGGCCGAGCCCGGTGGTGCAAACAACCCAGCCTATCCATAATGCCCAGCGGTAGCGGCCCAATTTAGTGATAACAATGGAAACACCGATACCAACTGGTCCGATTGTTAGAGTTTGTGGGAAGATAGCGAGACCCGCGACGGTAGAGCTATATCCTTTGACGGCTTCGTAATATAATGGTAGGTAGTATAGTAAGGTCCACATGATGAGCCCAAGGAGGAATACACCGGTGTAACTAACAGCAGAGGAGACATTCGAGTAAATCAGAGGCGGAATGAACGGATTGCGAGCGACGTGATGCTCGTAGGTCATGAATGCAATTAAACCCGCTGCTCCAAATATCAACGGGACCAGAGTATGCCATGAGCTCCAAGGGTAGATGACCCCTCCCCACGCGAGAGGAATAAGAAATGAAGATAATGATGATATAAAAAGCACAATGCCAGTATAATCCACTTTAGACAGCCGATATCGTAACGAGGTAGACTCTGCTTCAAGTTGCAAAAAGAGAGCCAGGAGGATAAGGCCGACCCCCGCAAATGGAAGGGTGATCCAAAAGATCCATCGCCAGCTGGCATGCTGGGCAAGTGCCCCTCCAACCAATGGACCAGTGATATAGCCAATGGTGGATAGCACACTCATCAACCCATACCATTTTCCTCTATCACGAAGGGGAATGATATCTGTCAGAATCACCTCAGCCATTACGGAGACCCCCCCTGCACCGCATCCTTGGAGGCATCGCCCCAATAGTAAGACTGTGAAATTGTGCGACACTGCCCCAAGAATGGACCCAGTTATTAAGATGACAAGGGAGGAAAGGATGGCGAATCTGCGACCGTACATGTCGGAAAGAAGCGAGATTATCGGTTGGCATACTGTCGATGAGAGGTAGAACGACGTCCCTACCCAGAAGGATTCAATCGATGTTCCATTGAGAGCTCTAGTGATGATCTGCCACGAAGGATATTGGTAGTCCTATCAGTAGAAGGTTCAAATAGCATAAATCAAGTAAGCAACAAGAACGAGGGAGGCTGGGGAAATTCGGAAGCGGCAGCAGAATGTTCAACAGAAGGTTAAGTACGAACCGGCAGAGCAACTGATAAAGAGGTCGAATCTAGCACGGCAGCAAAGTCAACAAGCGCTAGGGTGCAAGTGATAATATAGACTCTCCAAGCTGTCCTAGAGCTGGTTGTAGTCATTTTGTAGATCGCTTTTAATCATTTCAATGATATCTATGGTTGTGTGAGGCGCTGCGAATATTTTACATAAACACAAACACCCAAAAACTGCATTTCAAATCTCCTCATGACTTTGAATGACTTTCGTAGAATGAATCCAATAAGATTTCTCTACCCCCTCTCCTTCAGCGGTGAAGACTGCGATGAAACCCTCGCATGATACTTAGTTCAAGGGGAGAGTGCAGGAAATGCGGATATTTATCAAGGGATCCTGTAGTCCACTACGTAATACGCTAGGTTTATGCACTTGTGTAGTTGTCTGTAATCTAATGTGCACCATACCATCCACATGATTCTACATAACAATCCTGAAACGTATCGCTTAGTATTAAGACATATTTCGCGATCATTCTGCAGAATGCGGTAGAATTAATTGACCTTATGCTTTCCTGTGCATCACAGGTCGTCTCTTGTAACGCAATGCCTGGCCCCCCTGAGCAGGCTCTATCCACTCGCAATCAGTAAATGCCTGCCATAGACCGCCAAGATAAGATATCTCTCTATCTTCAATATAGTTATCCCCAATGAGCGGGATGATAGCATTTGTCGCTTCTTTGGCATGATAGAATGGTATTTGCCTGGGGCCGCGGTTAGTTGATTGATACATTCACTATATTGGAACTTACGGGAACAAATGATGGACAACGTGGTAGTCAATGATGTTGTGGAAGAAGAATCTTCCAATTGCACCAAAATCCCGATCTACTGTCCCAAGTGAACCCTTCAGAAAGGTCCAGTCTGACTGATCATATTTCGGTACATCCGGATGAATGTGGTGAAGATAAGTGATTGCAACTACTGAACACTTAGCGGGATGACAGATAAGACTGGGGATGGAGCGGCCTGCTCTCCTTACTGTACCAATGGTTCACCCAAAGACATGGCACGATGTAGAGAAAAAACATTGTCGGAAACCCGACCCTCTTCGCCAAGTACCATAGACCCGAGGTTGTTAAGCCTAGGCCAATATCCGAAGCCATAATCGTCCAGATATCCCAATGACTGTGCAGCGCCAGCAATGCCCTGACTGCATTTTCTCTCCACCATCGCCAGGTTCCCCGAGGGCGACCCATGTTTCGTAACGTAAGCCGCAGACATCCGGTCATGTATACGAGCCATCCGAAGGTCTGGTGGACGATGATGTGGAAAAGAGTGACGATTGGCGCGTCAGCTGTAAGCTCCTCTATCTCTTCAGGGTGGATTCCCAGCTTTGCCGCGAATGTGGCTCTAGGTAAAGGGATATAGTTGTAGTCCTTTTGTAGATTGTTGGTGTACAAATGATGCTGCTTATGAAGAGACCTCCAGGTAAAGAATGGCGTGAATAGGGCAGAATGGACTACCCATCCAACGGCATCATTGATACGCGGAGATGGTGAGAACGCACCATGACCGCATTCGTGCCCTAGCACGAACAATCCTGTCCCACACAATCCCTGGAGAAAGCCGTAAAGGGTCCAGACCAATGCCCGGTACCAAGGATTAGCGATGACAGGGATATATTGCAGCGCAGCAAGTGCCAGTGTAGTGATAATGAAAAGGTCTCGAGCAAGGTACGAGAACGATCTTATATAGGATGATTGAAAACAGTGAGTTGGTATAGCTTCGCGAAGCTCACGTATACCGGGCTCCTGCAGTCGCATTAGATACATCCATAGCACTACCGTTTGAACCAACCGTTCTACAGTCTGTCGATGAGGGCGTCTCCATGGTTGTAAGACACAAAATGCTGTGGCTTCGTCTTTTCCCTTCGTATATATTTGCTGCAAAAAGGACGGGTATATTGTTTTGGCCTACAACCAACACTTCTCCCGAGACGGGATATATATTTGCTCCAGTACCCCACTTCCCTCGCATATTGACAATTCCCAAAGTGTTAAGCCTACAGGTATCTAGACCATCCCTGTGAAGCTAGCCAGACTCGAATAAAATAGCGGTCAGGATTATGCAAGTATTGCACCCAAAAGACACTGTTTATGTTCGCATGATGCGTTGCATCATGCATGCCAATCAAAATACCAAGCACTGTAGCTTGGCAAAACTGACTGAGTAACCATAAATACTATTTTGATACTAACGTATCAAAAGCGCGACTCGTTAGCTTTTGTAGAGATAAATTTAGGACATGAACACATAGTTGACGATCTGATACATGTGCTAGTTTTAAAACTAGCAGGGAGCAGCGAGTTGAGCCCACACAGCTATTGCCGCAGCTAATCAGACCCTGCGGTCAGGATACAGCAACATCTAATTTACAATTAAAACACCGCCAAGTGGTATCATATTCAGGTTCTGTAGGAATATATTGGTAACACTTTGCCCTTTGACAGTAAAACTCAGGATTCATCCATTTTAATCATTGTAACGGTGTTGCTGGCTTTTTCCTAGACTTGGAGATACATAAGAAAAAGACGATTAGACTGCAAATAACTAGCAAGAAATATCCAATTTGTTCGACTTCTAGGCAGGCATGGACCCTACTAATTGCCTTGCCAGCTCTATCGATCAAAACACTTCTTGAACTAGCAAATTGTTCGGCAATAGAAGAAATATATTATCTCCAGGTTGACCTACAAACGAAGTCAGTACTAAAAACCAGAATTTGATCTATGTATGTGAACATAGTATTAAACACATCGAACTTCAATTGACCTAATTTCGATTAAGTACTCATAAGACATAGCATTGATTCTTAAAGCTGATTAGTTTTTAACATAGTTCATCAAGCCATACCACGGCAGCCAGCGGGTTGAGCCACCAGCATCTATTGCCATGCCCTAATAGACCTCATATAACTCTTAAGTAAAGTGAACGGATTGCTACGAATTTCATTAACCATACTTCATAGTGCCATACCAATGTCGCTTCCATTCCATTTGTAGGTCATAAATAGATTGGTGGCCGGTTTGTAATCGAGAATCATGCATTATTCACTCTTCTCCACAACTGGAACTGGAAGCTAACTGTTAACAACCACGGTTGTCGTGTAATACAGAGCTAAGTAACTTACCTTCCATATCCGCTTCAGGACTGGTCGTCTTTTCAATGGAGCTCTTGTGGGCCTCGTTTGAAACAGGGATGCCCATCCATTCGCGAGGAAGTTGAGTAACACCAAGGCTTCGACGGGCCTACGGCGACAACAATTAATTTTAAGGAATAAATTCAATCCTTCTGATATTACTTACGGGGGCACCACCACCACCACCGCCCGCCTGGGCGGTCATAGCCAGTGCGAAAAAGGCCAGAATGAACTGAAGCTTCATTGTGTCGTGAAGTGGATGTTTTGATAGGACAACTTGGCTCAGACTAGACAAAGGGTCTTTGGTTGAGGCAGAAAAGCTGTGCTGAGAAGGAGTGAATGGGGACATCTTTATATCTTCAACCAGCATCCCTATAAACAGCAAGTATCAACAAGATAGAGGATTCCTGACGTCCCATCTAGCGGTGAGCTATTAAGTGGTCACGCTGTCTGAATGGAAACGACACCCTAACATAGAAGATCTACCCAAGCCGCAAGGGTTGACTTCCCCCTTGTAACGCTGATAGGTGTCAATTATGTTTCACATCTGCAGTACAACACGATTCTTTATATTTCGAATACAGCCATCTAGTCCCCTATATATCTTATTGGGCCAAACATAAGAGGATAACACCCATTGCCATTCTAAGCAGTCACCTGGGGATGGAATTTTGCAGCACCTTCAGGAGGCATCTTAGTTCGCGGCACAGTATGGAGAGGGAACCCCAAGACCAGTGGTCCATTGTGACAGGGTCGATCATCTTCCTGCTCGCAATGGGAGGTCTGACCCTGGGATGGGCTGTTCTAATGCTGCCTCCCCAAATTGCAAAAGCTACTTTCCCGTACCCGATGATTGCCATTCTTATCGTTTTTTACCGGATGAATGATGTGTTCCCTGACGACACTGCAAATGAAATCTGGGGGATGTCGGCACTGATTTGGCTCTCGCACATGTCGTACGTGATCTATATTCGCGGAAATAGGCCTTATAGAGAGCACAGCACCAACGATAGTCAAGAGGCGTCACCGTGTCTGACTCGAAAACAAGCATTCAAGATGTTGTTCAATTGCCGAGGTATCAACACTCCGTGGGCCATTGACCCAGCATTTCGAAATACGCCTCCCGACCGCAGCGCTAAAACCCATGTCAAACTACAAATGAAGGAGTCTGAGCCATCCCATCAAACGAATAATTTGTCCTTAATCAGACAGCGGCGATCTGAACTCAAATTCTGTATAACGCGTGCGCTTCTTGTGTTGGGACGATTTGTCCTGCTCTGTCTTATGCCAAAGGATATTCGAAGCACTATGACCGTCTATTCCTCCGACTTTTCGTCAAAGAAGCGCTCGTTCTTTCGAAGGGTTATCTTTAGCACTTGCAGGAATATTCTATCAACATCAGTAAACGACAGCAACGACCTTGACGTCTCTCATGAGGTGCTTCTACGACTGAGCACCGTATTTCACATGATTGTCCCATTCTGGTTCACCTTGGAGTCATATCATGACGTCTTTGCTATCGTTTATGTGGGCTTTGGTTTAGATTCACCAGATGAGTGGCCACCACTATTTGGTAACATTGCTGAGGCTTACACTGTACGTCGTTATTGGTCGAGCTTCTGGCAAAAGCTGCCCTACCGATCATACGGTTCCTTTGCATCACTGATATCAACCCGCATCTTTCGAGTTCCAGAGGGAACTATGTGGGCGCGATATAGTAAGAACATTTTAGTCTTTTGGTTATCTGGGTTGGTGCATTTTGTTGCCTGGCATAGGCAAGGATTCGGCTGTGCTGCACATTCCGTTTTTCTGTGGTATATCATACAGCCGGTCGCTTTTGTAATTGAAGCAAATGTCCAATCATTGTGGTATCGGTGGCAGGGAAAGGGGGGAAATATGAGCCGGGCTTCATGCATCGCTAAGCGACTGATCGGTTACATTTGGGTGGCGTTATGGATGTTCTGGTCTGTTCCAAAATATGTTTATACTTTGCAACACTGCTTTGCCTGCCTGTAGACGACTGGTAGTTCTGGACTTAGCCAAAGTTCCTAACACAGGATAAATCTATCGTGGGGTAACAAACGCAGCGTATATGTGCAATCAGGCTACTAAACTATTGCCGACATCTCAGGGTAACCCGGCAATTGGCCATATAGAACGACACCTTCAAAATACTCTCATTTTCTTGTCTCAGAAGCCTTACAGCAGAGTTTAGCTTGTTGGAACTACGAGTGCGCTTGTTGGTATAAGCTGATATACGTAAGTTTTACACCTTACCTCCTCCTTGCTATCATAGATGCAGCCGCTGTCAACAGAATGTCTTGCTTAATCTTTCATCCCTGGAAAGCATCACGAGTCGCTGCAAAAGGCAAGGCGCGCTTACCATCCCTTGCGCGATAAATGATTCTCCATCGAGAGGGGTAGCACAGCCTGCTATTAGGTTGAGCCTACTCAGTCATCACTTATTGTATTCTCCTTCAGCATGCAATCACTAGCTAGTATACTACTAGTCCGCCATAGAATAGGGCGGCTCCCAGTATCTTAAACGCCCTCGAATTTTTTAAGATGGTAAGTACTTCATGGAGGGCGAAACTCATTTCCCTGACATTGCAACCTCACAGGGCTCAGCAGTGTGGGTGTCTATTGCGCTGCAAATACTTTCGCTGGGAGCTGTACTGCCTTCCGCTTTAACACTGAAAGTGAGTATAGTCCTCTCAAAAACTCTTTGCTGATCTGAAAATTGAGACCATCATAGGTCGCTCATCCAAGATGGGCATTATTCCTTCAAACCGTCGGCGTAATAGTTGCGCTTGTGGGTCTTTGGATTTGCAAAAATCATTTCAGCGTATACCTCGCCTTGAAGATAATATTGACTATTCTCCTTGTGGGACAAGCTGCAGCAAGAGCATCAACCCATGGAAGGCTTATAACCTCTGTTTGGAAAGCTAAGAAAATACCGTGGTATTTTAAATACGCCGATACGGCTCTCGATCTATCCATCCTAATCCTTGGCTGGATACAAATAACAGCAGGATCACTGGAATCCCTCGAGCTTTCCGAGGACTACCATAGTACACTTGCTCATGCTTGTCTGTCATCAATTCTCATGGCCCAGGCAGTATTCTGGATTTCTTCGGCGACTGGCCTCTGGCCCCGACACTCTTCCCGGTCAGCTGAATACTACGACAGCATATGGCTCTTTAGCATCGGTGTAATCATGATCCCGGTCCTGTACCTCGGAGCGCATCTATGGGAAGGGCGAACAGCTGTTCTTCTGCTTATCGAGCATATATTCTATGCGCTCATGGTAGTGGCAGCATCTCAGATTGGGATCTGGCTAAGCAGGAAGAAGTCTCGGAGACCTAAAAGGAACCTCATGCCAGCGTTTACCTGGTTCCTGCTTGGACACCTAATGGTCGCCCACCACCAGTGGAATGCAATGACGAAGAAGGTGCATGAAGGGTTTGGATACACTCTAATAATGATGGCTGCAGCAAAGGCGCTCGATATCCTAGTAAATTCACGCAAATCAGGGAGACGCCCTATTGATGTAAATAATCTGCGATTTCTCCCTGCCTTGGTAAAAGTCTCGCTTGTCTTCTGTGAAAGAATCCGCTAATTGGACCCAGTTTTCCACTATATCTAGCCTGATGATTATAGCAGCAACGTGGGAGCTGTGCATCGCTGTTGAGGAATTTGGCCTCTCTCCTTTGGCTTTTCTTGCCGGCATCTGCACTTGTGCACTTCTGGTTTTCTTCTGTAAGTTTGGTGAATCTACGGATATATTGGATATATTACTCACATTCGACAGTTATACTTGTGCAGTTGGAGTACATTGCTTCCTTTTTGTATCCGGAGGAGCATGGCCAGGATGATTACGCATCTCTACCGCAGTTGTCGGAGCTTTCCTCGATTAACAGCTCAGAATTACATGACGTTTGATCTTTCATTCTCAATGAAAAGTGATACTCTGCGCCTTTTAGAAAAAGTATAGGTTTTGAATGACTGGGGCTTTATCTAGAGAGCATAAAGGGCAAGCATCAATATAATTATCTTCGCGCATCACTTTATAATTCTCAGGGAAAAACAGACAAGACTATCATCTATATTATCTTGGATATTGATTATGATGTCGTAGGCTTTGAGATACACGAGCATCCACCTCCTGCTGGGTACGGCTTAGATCTGAGGAAACAGGAATTGGATGTTCATATTGATTTAACTCGGAACGATCCTCTGGGGTCATCCTCAAAATCATCCAAATCCTCAACATCACTGATAAAGATAATGCTTGCTGCATCATGATCATCTCGTATATTCTTGTACCTATCAATTGTAACCCGGTCAAAATATCTAGAGCGTAATCCGAAGCTCAGAATAAACACCATTCGTTTAAACTGTGAGGAAGTCTCGTGTACATTAGAGTCAGCCATTTGTGTATCCAGCTTTGTTCACCGCTCACCCTCCGTTTGTTGGGCAGCTCCAGTAGGGTCCCCCAGAGCCCCGCAACATTACCCCAGGTTGCATCGGCAGTGATTTGGTCGGTGTCCTCATCATCGACAGGTCCAGGGCAGTGTTGGGATAGAAAGGAGGCAATATCAAAACCGTCAATGCGGAGCGCGTTGTCGGTCTTGACCGTGGCTACAACACCCATGTCCCGGGCCTTCTTTGGTAGTCGAGGCAGAAAGCGACCTTTCTGCTGGCGCCTCGCCGGGTAGTCTGTGCCGCCTATATTCGCGATGATTTACTAGTTGAACTTCGCTATGGAATCATGTTAGAAAGCGGCTAAGTTTAATTGCATACAGTGTATAGGATTACCAGAATCAGAAACGCATTTGTATTACAGGCCACAAGGTGGCACCCAATTTGGCATTCTGGTTGCCTAAGTCATCCAAAATTATAAAAAAAGATATAATATGGTACTAAGGGATACACTATACACCTTTCCGGTTCAGATAACAGGGAAGCCGATTATCTAATACTAGTTGATCAATGATTGACATACCCTGTAAATTACCAAGGACTTCGCAATTGAGGAGGATATAATATAAGCGATTACGTCGTTACAACTGGCCAGGCCATACTCGTCTGTTGACGGCGATGGATATTCCAGATATCGTCCTTAACTATTTCCAACAAGGAGTGTGGAACCAAAAGCTTCGATAGTTTGAATAAATATTAAGTGTTGTTACAAGATACCAAGGTTTCAGCCATCAACCCAATTGGAGTCATCAGATCTGATAAAAAAAAGAAATGAATAAAGAAAATAAAATTAATTAAAGTGCTTCGACATAATGCAAAATAGTTGCTGGGTATTTGCACTGTTCTTATTAGGTGCAAATCTAATTTAGTACCTTGCAGGGATATTCTAGAGTTGGAAGATGATCCTATTAAGTCCTATCTCAGAAACATGTGGAGCACCTGGAGTCAGAAGCGGGAACAGTGAGGAACACAACAGTTCTCCCTTGTATATATTATACTTAAAGTAGAAGTAGCTTGTCTTTTTACCAAGAATTTATCTTCAAAGTCGACATAAAAACACGGGCCCGTATCAATATTTTATAGCACGGTGCGCCATTCACTATCGCCGTGAAAGACATTTTAGAATTGAAGAACTTTCAATAATTATTGCCGCTCTATTTAGAGAAATAATATACTCTTCTTGTTGATAATATTCTGCACTCAAACCCCAGACCAGCCAAGGACCATTGTAAGTGTCATTTGCTTTGTAAGCTGCTTTTTATAAACAGTCTCGTATTGCTTAAACTGACGCTTTACAATCTCGGCTCTATAAATACCTATTTTAATGTTTTTAGGAGCTAATTTATATTAAGCTTAACAGGCGGTTCAGGGCCTCTAGATTAATTTTTTATGTAATTTTTTTAATTTATATTCTGATTTCTTCAGCTGTTTGACTGCATAAGGTGTCTTAGGTAAAGAAATGCCTCTGCTGCTTGATCTACTGTCCGGAGGTGTAGAGATATGAAACTGAACAGTAATTTTAGTAAGAACTCGCTCAGGATTGAAAGGAACAAAGCCCGTTACTTTAATAGTACTATAAATATTGCTTGCAGTAAAAGCGCTCTTATATGCCTCGGGATATACTGCTAAAAATTAATTCTATTAATATAATTAAATCTACACTATTAGATAGAACTAGCTCTCCATACGCACGTTTTTATGGTGAAAAGCAGGCTATATCAAGCAGTTGAAGCTTGTGAGAGGCGTGAGCAGGTAATAGAGTTGATCGGGG
>MBFL02000291.1:0-45699 GCA_001696595.2 Aspergillus hancockii
GATGGCGAGGGAGAGGTATAGGCTTGTTGGGAGGTAATTTCTTTTTATCTATATTTTGGGTTGGGTTTGGGGAGGTTGGGAGGAAGTGTTGGTTGTGGTGGTTGTGGGTTTGTACAAATTTTGTTGGTGTTGTGGTTCTTATTATACCCCCTTGGTTATATGATTCAGTTTTGTTGTTGAAGAAAGATGTCCATACTTTCAGGGAGTAACGCTTCCACGAGTGGAGAGAGGTTAATTCATGGTTCATAAGCAATCGAAATCTACGCCGTACTACATTCCAAATCGTTACCAGATCATGCCATTCAGTTTACCAAGGTCTCTTAGTGTCCGTTCACGCCATTATACAGGCCGTTCTGGGGGCAAAGCTCCCGCACCAGTCGGCTTTCGTCGCTGGTGTACTCTTGGCCTGCCTCGGCGCGAGCCATGTCGTTGATCCATCGCTCATTCGGCTTGACATTTTCCCCTTTGGATAGTTTCGAAGCAAGGTAAAGCCAATTTAGTGCGTTACCGACGGTGCTCACTTCATCGCAGACATGACTGAGGGCAAATTTGCGCATCCGCTCGTATAGCTCATCATCCGTGCACAGGTCCAACAAATGCTGGGCCACCGCGTCAGTGTCCCCAACGTCAACGAGGAAACCGTTCTGTTTGTCGGCCACTTGCAGGGGTATGCCACCAGCCCTGGTTGCGATGACCGGTGTACCCTTATGGATGGCCTCCGAAACTTTGACCTCAAATCCTTCCTGCGTTGACAACTGTAAAGCCACCTTGGCACTCGAGAGAAGGGCGTTCAGCAGCTGATCCGACGGACCCAGTCGAACAACACATATTTGCTCGGCAAGATCGGGAAGATTCTCCTCAATGTGGCTGACCACAGCGTCGTAAATCACCGTACCGTCCGGATCGTCGACAGAGCCATGACCACAGATCAACAACTTGGGTGGCCGTCTGTCGGGAATCGCGGCTGTAAACCGCCGATGGAATTTAACATATGATTCCACAACCTCAGGAATACCCTTCGACGGGTCAAAGCGCGCAATCTGAGCGATGTATTCATCTAGATTGGTTTACGCCTTGTTAGTCAACAACCATTTAAACGTAGGTCACAGGTAGTATCGCACCTTCTGGGAAGTCAATAGTGGGCATGCCCGAGTTCCTACAGTACGAATTGAAAACCCTGCCATAATAGGCAATATCCCAATCTCGCATATGCTTGTTCAAGCCATCCAGCCTAGAGTGTACTGTCAGGCGTATCCTCTAACAGGTAGATTGCCGGTGTAGACTCACCAATCTGTTGACGCAGGCATATATCCCACCTTCTCTGGGGGTACGTTACGGGGCACGAAAGACTTTACTGGGTGACTAATGTAAATGTCTGCAGGTTCAATATATTCCCAAAGCCGCCCCCAAGCTTCGGCTTGCGGAGATCCAGGTTGATCGATCAAGTCACTACGGATTTGTATGTGACTGCGGAAGATAACCGGACGGTCCGGCGCCAGTCGCTTCGCAATGGGAATCAATGCGGGCATCTGTGGGTCATCAATGATGATCACGTCGGCACCTCCATTTGAAGGATGTTGAAGAGGGCCTCCAGGAATCAACCAGTACCTCTTTGCGTTTTCATTGACCCACTCTGTCACCTGTGCCCAGTCCTCCTTGCTCAACCGCTCTTCTGGGGATGCGACTCCCTGCAAAATGTTGTGGTTGTTTTTGGTAACTCGGAAGACACCGGGTCGCGGTTTGGGTACATACCTAGGCCGCACAGTCAGCACCAGAAAGACAAGGAACTCCGTGGTTGGACCTCACCATGTGATTTCGGTCCCTAACGAATAAGAAAATCTCACAAGGGCATGTCTCATAAGGGCCACACCACCTCCCTGAGGGGTAGCACTGAAGAAGGCAATTTTGGTTTTTCTTTCCTTGAGGTCGGACGCATAATGATGAACAGCATTCCATGTCTTGGGATAGACTGTCTTTTGGAAGTCGTCGAGATTGGTCAAGCGCACATGGAACGCAGTGTCGACTTCTACTATACCAAGGAAGCCAACCTGTAGTAGGGGGAGATTCTCTGGACCAAATAGTCTGAGCAACGCATCAGCACTTGCACCATTAGGTATAGGTTTGGCCAATCCTACCGAACACATTTGCGACCCATAGACTCTGCTTGCTCATCAATCCCCCTAGTTTTCCAGGTAGTCGTATCCGGAATTCCAAAAGTGAACTTGTCATCACCTTCCCTTCTACTTCCTTCGGGTAGGACTAGAGGAATGATATCGAGCTGGGCCCAGAGCTTCGAACAAAAGCCGGGACATTGATTTGCAATGCGCTCTGGCATCGCCAACCCGATGAATTTCTCTAGATGATTATCGCTCCATTCTTGTAGTTGATCTATCACGAAGCTTTCCAGTACGGAACAGAGCGACTTGTCGTCCTTTACGGAGAGGGTTTCTTGGATAAAGTCTAGGAGATAGGTGGTATCACGAATGGCGATTGCAACGGTCACGCTTCCGTCTTCGAGCAACGTCGATAGACCAGCGTAGATAGTCTGATTGCATCAGTCACTAATTTGCAAAGCTCAACTGACGAAGCAGTCATACATACCCCAGAGGGAGGAGCAGCCCAGGAATTGCTCTCATGCTGTAGAGAGAGACGACGCTGCTGACGCAGAGACGAGCGACGACGTAGTAGGGTGGGCGAGTCGTCGGCCATTCTGTGTGGTCTCGCGCGGGTGTGCTTTGGGCAGTGAATGGAATAGGATTGGTAGTATCAGTGTAGAGAGATTTGATGGAGAACAAAGGTATGGTCTAAGCAGAGATTGATGCGCACTATATAGAGAGAAAGAGAGAGAAGTACAGACAAGGAATAAGTTAATACATAATAGTTGAACAAAGCAATTGCCTCATGTCACTGCACGGGACTTTTGACATGTTTGCTTGAATTTCTTTTTGCTTGAGTGTCCGGTGACCTCATGATTCTCGCCCATGACGTACAGAGTACAACATAAGTTCCGTGACAGTCAACATGACAGGTTCTGCTGTCTTTCCTACACAAACCAATGCCATTGGAACACGCAAGTCTACTCAGATGCGCCTCATGAGGGAAAAAATAGAAAACGATCAGTATAAGCCGACAACAACCTGCATGGGAGGCTCGGAGGGTCACACCATGACCCAAGATGTGGTTGCACCCGACGGGAATGAATTGCCTCGGAGCTTCGACTGATGGGAGGACGGCATGATCCAGAACCTGATCTTTTTCTGAAGCCACCACCAAGTGCTCAACTAGATCTCTTTTAAGCCAGAGTGAACCTAAGGGAAGGGGGTTAAGAGGAGAGGGGCCGTGGGGCAATTGTCCGGCAACTATGATCACGATGAACTTCCTATCGTCTGTACGGGTGAAACAACCGAATGCTTGGCGACTTATCGCGGGGGTCGGCTTGGTCGCTTAGTCACTCCGGGCAGCCCCTTTTACGGAGTCCGAATGTCCCTGCATGCAAGACCCTCGAACTGAGAGAAGGACAAGAGAGAGAGAAAGGGAAACAACTGGTCCTCGTGTGGATCGTCAACCTCTTGAAACTCTGGAATTAATCAAACTATTTGCGGGTCATATTTCACTTTCGCTCCTTCTGCCACCATTCATTCCTTTCTGTCTTTTCAATCTGTCCAGTCTGGGGACTTTTTTTTTTTTTTTTTTGCTTTTCTAGTCACCTTTTCCCCCCTTGGTGAAATAAAAGGTAAGTTCTTAACTTGAATCTTGTTCACCTTGCGTCCACTTTGGTGACGGTCATGATTGAGATCGTCTTGGTTGACGTGGAGTCTTGACAGCACGGAGTAATTTCGACCTTACAGCGGGCTCTCTTCTCAATTTCTTTTTTTAAAAAAAAAGGAAAAAAGAAAAACACCCGATTGAAATTAAAATCGAACCCCCCCTGCTCGTGTCGTCTACCGGCAATTGAAACCTGGTCTTAACTCACTCCGACCGCTAGGTTGACTCAGACTCTTCCGCCCGCAACCAACGGTAGTACTACGTCAACTTCTACGCTTTTATCGTCGGTGACCTCGAGGTCACTACTTCTTCGCCAAGATGGGTGGTCAAGTTTCCAAGTTAATGGGAAAGATCTTCGGGACCAAGGAAATGCGGATTTTGATGTTGGGATTGGATGCTGCTGGAAAGACCAGTAAGTGGATGCCCCCTGAATCGAGTCACTGATCGTGATTACTAGGAATTGGAGAAGCTGACGGGTGCCTGAACCAGCAATTCTCTACAAGCTTAAACTCACAAACCAGGAGGTCACTACTATTCCTACGGTTGGATTCAACGTCGAGAGTGTCACCTATAAGAATGTCAAGTTCAATGTTTGGGATGTCGGTGGTCAGGACAAGATCCGACCATTATGGAGACACTACTACTCCGGTACGGCTATTACGATCTACTCGGACTTCATGGCACTCGCTAATCTCATTGGCATTCCTATAGGCACCCAAGGGTTGATTTTCGTGGTTGACTCCAGCGATACGGCCCGAATGGAGGAGGCCCGTTCCGAACTGCACAAGATCATCAATGATCGCGAAATGAAAGATGCTCTGCTGCTGGTGTTTGCAAATAAACAGGATGTTCAAGGCCGTACGTATCCGACGAATCCAGCACTGTTGCGTTGCTTTTACTAACCCCACCCCCCACAGATCTGAGTCCTGAAGATGTTACCAACGCGCTCCAACTCAACAAGCTGAAGGACAAGCTGTGGTATGTCGCGCCCAGTGTTGCTACTGAGGGTACTGGTATCTTTGAAGGACTCGTAAGTTTCCCCACTCCCCATGAACCTGACTGTTATGTATCTGAATGGAATTTTCGCAGGCTTGGCTTTCAAACAATGTGAAAACTCCACCCCAGAAATAATCCGACCACAGTCGCCAAACTTTTGAATTGTAACTCCAGAGGGCCTCCAATGCGTGGTCCTCGTGTATAACATTTCTTTATATCGTTCGGCCTCTTTCGTTCATGTCCGCTTTGATGACAGAAGACGCAGCATTTGCAGTATGTTTAACATTTCCTTCCATGCGCATGCTTTTGCCTATTTCTTCTTGAATTCTTCTCGTTTCCTTACCTCTTCATGATATCCCTCACTGTTTCTATGCGGGCCATTTAAATACTTTAATTAATACTCTCCTTACTGTCTGTCGACTACCTTTTTCTTTCAGCGCTCTGCTTTTGCTTTTTGTAGAATCATGAATATAGAAGGAAATTTGGACAACAAACATAATATTTCTTATCATCTACATACTCAATTGGCGTTGCATATAATATCAAAGACACTAATAATGAAGTTGAATGTGGTTTCCTGTTCTTGACATTGTCCTTATGCCTCATTTTAAATGAGTTCCTGAAAGGGATCTAACGTGACATATCTGAGACGTAAAGTTTATATCTATCACTACCAAAGCTACAACAAACCCACCTATAAATTACATAGTCGGACCACTTAATTTATCTAGGTACAGGGATGAACGAAAATGGTATCGACCCTTTCCTATTATCTGCTCACCAAAAGTAACTATAATGAAATCCCCTATTTCAGGAAAAGGGGCTCATAGTTCAGTGAGTTGAATCATTATTGAGGCAGGTAAATACATATCCTATACACTAAATCCACTTTCCACAATCAGAAGGACCAGTTGGGTCTCTGTACATAACATCGTCAGTCATTCGTACACAAAGACATCGGCGGTCACTCTCGTTCGAGTCTGTCCTATTGTTGAAAATCGACATCAAAAGGGCCACATTCTATGACGCCCAAGCGTACTTAAAGTTCACCAGGCCAGATGTCATTGGCAATTTCCCGGACAAGCTTTAGCTTGGCGATCATGCCGTTGTAATCAATGGCATTGCCTTCTCTGTGACTAGCGAAGCCACACTGAGGGCTGACACCAACCTGCTTCAGGGCCTCCTCTTGGGAGATGTTGTTCCCTTCGGCAATGAATTTGGCGGCGTCATAGACGCGCTTCTTCATTTCTTCCTTGTCCTCAAGCTCGGGGAATTTGCTAGTCACGACACCTAAAATAACGCTCTTGTGCTTGGGAAGCTGCCTCAGAGGCTCGAAGCCGCCCGCACGAGGGGTATCGTACTCGAGGTAGTAGGTGTCGACATTGAGCTCCTGGAAAAGCTTGGTGGCAACGTTGTCATAGCCACCCTCCGAGAAGTGACGGCTACCGACGAAGTTACCTCGGCAGATGTGGATACCAACGTGTAAATCGGCCGGACGCTTGGAGAGCAAATCATTATACTGCTTGATGTATTTCGCAAATGTCTCTTTGGCTGTGATGACGTTCAATAGATCTTTCTTCCATCCATCAAGCATCTTGTCGGAGCAGAAGTCTATCATTTTAGTCAGAATTTAGCCAGTTAATAGTTGAGTGGTGGCGATCCGCCGACTTACAAGCAAGATTGGGATCATCGAACTGAACATTCCTGCAGCCGGCATCATACAAGATCCGAAGTTCAGCCCGGTAGGCTTTAGCGATATCAGCGAAGTACTCGTCATCAGTGGCGTACACCTCCTTTGGATAGGCCTTCCCCTCCTTATAACGTAAGTGGTACCAGTTGGGGGCAGCAAGGGTGATCTTCAGATTCTTGACCTCCTCTGGTGGAACCACACTAGCCAGGTATTTGAACTCGTCGACATAGGTGCTGTGAGTGTGCTTGATCTTGCTGGTACAGATGACACTCTCACCGGGCTTGTGACCAGCCTCGATGAAAGCAGCGACATCAGGGGCGTAAGGACGGAATACATCAGCGTCAATATCTCTAACCTCTTCGAATCCATCAAGTCCAGGGAAGAAGGAGCCCCAAAACACTGAAAGTGAATCCCCTTGTTAGCAGGTTGTTTCAAGGCACGAAAGGCTCCGTTTTCTCTTACTGTGCCTGCGATATTCGCCGTCAGAAATGGCAGCATAGCCGAGTTTCTTCTGGGTTTCAGCAACTTCCTTGATGTCCTTGTTCTCGATAGCAACAAGATCAGCCTCAAGAACCTCTTTCTTCTCAAAAGCGGTCTTTGTCTTCAAAAGTTCATCGGTACGCAGGAGAGACCCCAGGTGCTCAGCACGGAAGGGAGGGTTGCGGTGAAGCTGAGGAGCCATGATTAAAGTTCTGAAACAAAGATGTAACTGGCTGTATCTGTCCGAGTACCGCTAGAGGTGTCTGTGTTTTGCTTGGATACGGGACCTGCCACGGTTTTAGATGTGGTGATTGAGCAGAGTGTCGAGAGACAGAGCACCTGCAGAGGAAAATTGTTGAAAAGGAGAGGGCACCAAAATCGGCCTCAAACAAGGACATCCATTACATCCATTCTCAAATCCATTAGCCTTCCCCACGACTTGAATCTCTCACCAATTGCCGAATGCTTCCACCTTTCGAGAAGAGCCCCACCACTCTGAAAGCTCTCTCCACATCAAGTCGGTGGGATTGGAGACGACACGACCATTATCTTGTGGTTGTATTATGAACGTATAGCACGACAACATGACCCATGAGGACCGGTGGATTAAAATGCTTGCAAAAGGAAGAAGCAAAAGATGTATTGGTTCAAAGGTAGGCTTGTAGTTATTAGAGAAAGAAGATTGCGAGACAAAGAGATCTAAGCTTTGGATGTGGGGAGATACGGCTTGACTAAGCTTCTATTATCCATGGTGCAAACTTTGGGAACAAGTCCTTTGTTTGGCTCTCAATGTGATTGATTAATCAATTGGTTCATTTGAACATGATAAGTTCTGTAGATAGGCATCTCGGAAAGACTGATCAAATAAGGCGCTGATGGTTGGGCAGATTTGCGGAGAGGAACCAGTGTCCTACAGAGAGAGATGCATAAATGCAAGAGTTCTGTTTGGTTAGTGAGGTATTAATGGGGCGAGGCTAAAAACGCTTAGCTCCACATCCAAAAGGGGTTTTGCCGACCCCTGTCCATAAGTCCGATGCGGCATCGCGGGTAAAACCACTGCAGTGCAACTTCATCTCATTTCCATGCTCATGAATGGATTTACGTCCATCTATACTTTCTCTTACCAACTATCCTGATTAGAGCTATATATGATAACATAAGAAGTGTATTGCCGGTTAGTCTACTACGGTCTCTACACTGTGCCCCTATAACAATTGGAAGTATTGGCGGGGCTTAAGTGACGTATGTGGGGTCACTACGGCAATTGATGTTGGCGCCTCTCCCCGATACTCGGCCATCATACAACATTACCGTGCATCAGTATACTCGCTGATTAATGTAGGGTGTGCCACCATGTCTCCGCAGGGATCGCCACTCGAATCCCTACCGAATGAGCTTCTTGACGAGATCGTCTCTAATCTCTCAACCGCGCCCCCTTCATCAATCAAACTACACAATCCACCAAGTGGCAATATAGCTAAGTCCGGTACTCGAGATCTAAAAAGCCTTTCACGGACCTCTTCCCGACTGCTCGAGGTCACACGACCCCGGCTTTTCTCGCACATTTGTTTCGATTTACGTGATGTAGATGAACTCCTCTCCTTTGTATCGGCGCAAGACCTAGCTCGATATGTAACTTCCGCCGTGGTCAAGGGGAGACAATCTCCAGATGATCGAGAGGGCCCGTTCTGGTGGCGCCAGGTATTATCCTATCTTGATCCGCACCGCATTACCATCATAGCGCCACCTTCATTTATTGGAAAAATGATGGGTACACAGATCTTCGAAGGGCATAGCTGGGCTTTCGAGATCCCACTCCAAGTTTTGCAACTAGAGCAGGATACTCGAGGCTCTGACCCTACACTAGTTTCTCACCTTGAAAAATGCGCAAGTCTCCTCGAAGCTCGAACGTGGTCATCGTTGCTGTTCAATGAGTCCTCTTCCCTCAGAGCTTACAACCACTACGAGTACTTTCTGTTCCAGGTCCCTTCTCTGTTCAGTAAATGGGGCTCGTTGACATATGTCAAACCTCGCCCGCAAAAGTTAGCCTTGTCCAACGCACTCAACAGATTGACATCATTTCGGTATACGGCCGTATTCCCATTTTATAATCATGTGAAACTTGTCCTCAATGCGGTGGAGCTGATGGATAATCTACGGTCACTGAGCGTTCAACTAGCGCCATGCCAGGGCGACAAGGCTACTGAAATAGAGCAGAGAGGTTCCATGGATCCTAGTGATCCTTGGATGGAGATCGCTACAGGATACTCACTCATTGGACATGCGGTGATTGATTTGGGCCACAAAGATAGCTTCGTTGAGTTCTGTGCTTGTGACTATTCCTTCGATCCCCTTCGTCCTGAACTATCTGCCACGCTTGGTGATATTTTAGATGGCAGCGAATGGGTCCACGATGGCCATGGGACTTGGAATAAGAGGAAGCCAAAGCCAGTTATTTCTACATTACCGATAATGGAGCCTAGGGAGACTATAAATTAATCTTTACCCCTTTGTTTCTCATCTTTTCCTTTCTTTAGTTAAAAGAGAAAACGAAAGAAAAAAAAAATATAAATAAATAAATAAATAAATAGACAGGGACCATAATTCAGGCACGATAATTAAAGGGCTTGGGCTAAACGAATTTCAGATCATTGGAAGCTATTGTATAAACCTTGTCCCTTTATGAAAGACGATCATTGTCCAGGCTGTTGCGAATACGCTCAGCCTGTGTAGTTAACTGGTAAGCACCTTGGTAACTGCTATGCTGGGTTAATCTGTAGTGGGAAAATGCATCACTTTCAGTCTCACATAGAGATCTATGGTAATGATTTTCATAATAATACTAGTTCCAATCCCTTTTCCTGTACTCTATAGATACCTTTAGCTCCCAGCGTACAACAGCTCACTTCCTATTCTAGTAGGCGGTAAGGCTGACTGTTCGCGGTTTCGCACCACAACACAATCTAGGCTGACGTCTAAACGGAGGTATCTTACCGATACTTTGCCTGGCATTTTCTGGAAAATGAGTGAAATACCATCTGATCCTTCTCCTGATAGTGAAATACCACCTCTTCCATCCCCTGACACTCAGTCGTTCACCGAATCTGCCGAATGGACCCGTTTCTACAGCATTTTCGCAAAGGAAAATGGCTTCGGGCTAAAGATCAGGAGAACCACCTACCGTAGAGGCGTCGCGCGTCAAATCTACCTAGGATGTGATCGCTCAGGTAGCTACCGAAATAGCCACCCTAGAGAAGGGACTAGGCGTTCTAGGGCTGGCCGTACCAGATTAGCCGATTGCCCCCTTGACCTAGTAGTCAGCTGTGGTGCTATGACTGGCATCTGGACTGCGAGAATCAGACATGGCACCCACAATCATGGACCTGCTCCCTTGAGCGCTATCCCGTTCCACCGCCGGGATGAACTCGATCACTATCGTGATGAGATCACTCGAATGTTGAGGCAAGGCCTAACGGCGGGCCAAGTTCTTGGTGCTCTACGCGAGAAAGTTCCTAAATTAGCGATTCAACCGCGAGACATCTACAATATGAAAGAACGCCTCCAGATACAACTATTTGATGGGAAAACGTCTGTTCAAGAGCTGATGTCAGCGCTGCCCTGCGATGGCGATTGGGTCTTTAACTATAGAACTGACGATAATGCTCTCATCGGCTGGCCGGCCAGCGCCTCCCTTCCGCCTCCGAAGGATGCTATTGCTAGGCATGAACTTTCTGTATTTGAAAGGCCCGATCAGATTCAGATGGGTCAACGATTTAACCCGCCAGTTGACCAGCGAGTTGACCAACAAGAAAGCCCATTCAGCCAACTGCATTACCAGCAACATATACTGCCGTACATCCAACAATTAAGCCAACAAATTAGTCATCCATTCATCATCCAACAGCCCATCAAACCGCCTAGTCAACCCCCTAGTCAACCCCCTAGTCAACCACTCAGTCAACAACATAGTGATCAGACTGGCCAATATCGCCAGATAAGGTTTATCCGAATGGATTTTCCTAGTTGAAAAACAGAATATTTTATGAAGGCTTATTTAATTCTATACCCATTCAGTGTCTCTTTTTCTTTCTGTTTTGTGTTGTAGTTGTAGATAATCTAGACAGTTTAGGGCTCAATGACCTCTACCGCTTACCTAACTAGTAAAATAAGAAGAAGGCTGTACGCGGATCGACGCCCGATCGATAAGGCCGTAACACGTGGAACGGCATTTTCGGACTAAGAAGTCCATGCTTTGACAGTTAGTGCACTCGACTGTTAAGTATGCATGTATCTTGAGATATCTCAAAGTTTATCACCTTCTATTTTCCCAGTTATAATGATACAATAAGAAATCAACGCCACCATTGTCAAAACCAATGAGCATAATATCTGCCATGCAAGCTTGCCTCCACAATGGCATCTACTCCCAGTCCATATAGTTCTGAATCTGCTTTCCCCATTCTTGCTCATTCTCTTTTGACGCAGCCATGTCAAAACTGCGAATCCACTTCTGTCTCAAGATCGCCAAACTGGAACCTCAAAGATGACGTTCGTAAAGCATACGAGAGTCCTACAGATAGCGTCTTTCGGAGTGGGATCGTAATTGGATTATCGAAACTAAAGGATCATAACATAGAGAACGATGGTAATGACCTTCTAGGCCAGGTAATGATCCTTCATTCCATTCTTCTAGGCTTCTGCTCAAAGCTAAGCCTCGTACTTCAATTCCATGAGCAAAAGGTCCACTGATGACATGCTTGGTCAGGTTACACGGTCTATCCTCACAGCACAGCTACGCAAACATTCACCATCAGCAACTATTAGCACCAAGGCATATATAATCCACCCTGCAAGCCTTGACATATTTGCCGCACAAAAGCTGCTTGCATCTCTACTGTCCACATCGCAACAGCAGCCCCTATCTCGCGATGAAGCAATCTCATGTCTTGATTCGGTACTACTATTCCCCGTTTTCGATTTTGCCGCCGCCGTGCAGGCAATCGGCGAAATCTCAGATACTCTGAATAGATATCGAGAAGAACGACAGCAAACAGAATCTGCAGAAACAAATGCTGTCCCGGTCTTCTTCGTTATTGCCGGACTTGACACCCTCGCTGAAGGAGTCATTCGTGCTTCGTCTGCAGTTAGAGGAACAGCAGTCTTGTCAAACACGCTGCGTACTTTAACCCAATTGTCCCGGACACACAGCTCTTGCTTATCTGTCATCCTTGTCAATACAAGTGGATTGGGGACTACATCGCTCAACACACACGCTGTTCCGGGCCAAATGCAACAGACACGGTGCCAGGGGAGTAACACTCAGCATGCTCGCGAAAACGGCGTTCATTCCATATTCCATACAGGTGAGATGTCGATGGTTCCCAGTCTTTTGATGCGAACTCTGGAACAAGGCATTGATTGTCACGTTCTGCTATCGAAGGTCAAATCTACTCATGTGGTGGAAGTTATCAAAGATAGAGAGGGCGACGGCCTTGGAAGATGGTGCATCTGGGACACGAATGAATGGAGCATGCATATTTGACAATCATTATGTGGATGCTATTAGGCATTACCAATCAAAGATAGGTTTCTAAGTTATGAACTGCATAAGTATTTATCGAGAAGCAGGCCATGTTGTAATTTATCATATAAGACGCCAACTATGTTCGGAGCATCTTCTGCAGCCCGAACTACCAAATATACACACAAACTCCAACATGAAATCCCTGCTTTTTTGTTTCCTTTTGCGAACAAGGGTATCAGTTATGCAAGTCAACCTTCAACTGTCTCGTTTCAACCCTAAGTCGGCACTACTCACACCTGACCTGAGCATTTTCTTTTTCAGCCCACATTCTGAGAACAGCTCTCTCCACGACGTTCTGTGCTTCCTTTTCACATTTAGAGAGGTCTTGGCTGACTGTGTTCTCCTCGAACAAGATTTCTTGTTGGTGAACCTTAACCCATTGCTTGTGTCTCTCGCACCGCTTCTTCGTACAGATACCTCGAGTCAGGCTGCTAACATCGTTCTCATTATACTTGACGCCATTCATAGCCGTGTCACCATCTGCGTCAGTCATGTCGGGATAGCTAGACGCCAGCGCCTCTGGAGTACCACTCTCAAGTGCCATCGCTCCAATTTCCGATAATCTCCACTCGTCAAACTCCTCATCAGACCACGCTAACCTGGAGTCAAAGCCGCAAATATCCTTCCATCCGCCTTTGGGCTCAGCTTGCTTTAGTCGTTCCAGTACACTCTTACCCCGTTGGCGAACAAGATTTAAGAACGTGCTACGCGCACTGAGCACATCTTTACGATGAAGCAGCTCGTCGCGTCGTTTGCGTAGTTCTTGAAGTTTTGATGCCTCGTCGGGTGAGTAAGTGAGGTCACTGGGGGAGACATCCAACCCAAGCTTTTTCTTATCCTTTGCCTTTGCGTCCGTGTCATTGTCATCTGGTGGCGGTGAAACAATATGTTCACCGAGTTTTCGGAATTCTCCTGCCGATGAGACGCCCGTTATCACGGCTTTCAAGTCACCCGCAGTGATGACTCCACCTCTGCTCCCTAAGTCGTCCATCTTCTTGTTTCCAGGATCAGGACTATTGAGATGCCGGGTTCTTACGCGCATGAATTCCAGACCGTGTTCATCGGAGCAGTATTTGCTGCGATTTTTCGTATTGAATCGAGCAGGCTTTCGACATTCCGGCAATCGGCACATTGGTTTCCACGTGGTCCAACCCTTGCCCTGCTCTTTGCAATTCGGGCCTGCTTCAATGTTAGCAAAATCGTAATCACCACGAGGAAATACCAGCAATATAGCAGCGGAAAAGAGAAGACTTACAAATATATTGCTCAATTAAGTCTGCATCTTTGGGATCAATGTTCACACACTTTCCATGGAACCAATCTTCACACCCGCCGTCACAGCCGATCATCCACGTATGGTTATCAGGTTTACGGCAGATGCAGAAAGGAGTGTCATCGTCTGTTGAAACTTCTTCGTCATCGTTTCCTACTTCTTCTTTTATTGCGGCTTTTTTAGGTCTTTTCTTGCCGCCTTTCTTCTTAGGTTTGGCTTTGGGTTCTGGTACAGGAGAGCCCGCTATAGAGGCGGAGCCCTGCTTCTTGATGCCAGGAGTTTTACTGGTGCGAGATGAAGGAGTGTTGGATTGTTGGCCATCAACACTCTCATTGTCGTCTTCAGTGATTTTACGCTTTTTCGCAGTCGATTTCTTTGCGGTGCCTTTCTTGCCGCCGCCAGGCGTTGATTTCCTGCCCGATGAACTAGGTTTCACGGAATTGGCTGGAGAAGACCGATCGGATGACGATGCTCGTGACCCTCTTCCGTGCTTGAGATCGGCAATTTTTTTGGGTGTGGGGGGGTGCTCCCCGAGTGGAGTTGCACCGTCGACTTGGGACAGTATAGACTTGTTGTCGGTTTCTTCACTTACAGGAAACTTGTCCAGAACCATACTTGACTGTTCTGTCTTTACTTGCGGCCCTAGCATATCCTGGTTCGGCTCAGGCTTGACACTCAGTGTTGTGTCTGAAAGGCTGGCATAAAGATCAATCCATGCCTGCATATCTTCAGTCTGGCCACTGGTTGCTTCTGCTGAAGACGTCCCGGGCAGTCTGAACTGTTGGTGTATTTTGTTCGCCCGTTCAAAACCGAAAAATCCGCTGTGCCGCCAACCGATGATTGCCACGATTCGATCATCATTGACGATAATATTGGAAAGTGTCATATTATTGTGTACCAGACACAAATTCTCATCTTCCCTTTTTCCTTGAAAGAGTATCTCCTTCTCCGCCTCCTGTATTTCGGGGGGCAGCTGCGAGTTGAGCCCACTGTAAACGTACGACGGGCAGTCAGGAGCAGGATCGATGTTCCCCAAGTGTTCTAGGATGCGACGACATTCTTGCTTGAACTTGTTAATTTGCTCGGCACTAAGATATCGCCAGGCGACCTCAAGAGAAACTCCAGGGATTCTAGACTCCACTGTGACATTTTTTCCATCAACCATCCCACAGAATCTTATCACCGGAACGGCAACACCGAGCGTTTTGAGTATTTCCTCTGCCTTCTTCGCTGCGCTTAATTCGTTCGCGTTGGCGCAAGAATACTTTTCCGATGTTGCGTCGGCCACATCATCAACTCTGATGATAACACTGCCAGCAGCATAAGCCTGACGAGCACCTGTCTGTTTCAAGGAGTTCTCTGTGGTCCAATTTTCTTTCACTATACTTTCCCAATAAGCAATCGTATTCGGGTCTGATTGCCACCAATCATCGTATCTGGGTTTGAAATCGTCCTCTCGTGGAGCGTAGCGGCCATAATGAGGGCTTTGTTTAAAGAAGGGATCATTTTGCTGTATAGACTCTGGATTTGTTTCATATGGGTTTATGACTGCCACTTTGTCACTGTTAGAGCCACTATCCGGGCTGACTCTAGTAGACGTGGCCGCCTCGCTAGCCATCACGCAACTTTCAACCACCAACCGATTAACCCGTGAAGTGATGCAGTCGGGGGCCCCTAAACCAATCTAACGAAGGATTTAGATCCTTGGGTAGGAACCGCAATTTGTCGCGGGAGAATGGGAAAGTGTTTGGTTGGCTATATGGTATACGCTGATCTCAGTGTAGGCATCATACGGAGCGCGCACAAGGTCAGGAGCATCAGAACCACGCAAATGGTGAACAGTTATGAACTAGTATCAAAGCATCTGTATGCGTAATGGGGCACCGCGACTGCGCCAGCGTTCGGAGAAGATGCGGAGGAGTTGGATGCACACTACGTAGTGCGCCGGGGTGTAGGAGGTGTGATCAAGCTGAGAAAATGATCTAGAGGCAATTTGAAATATCACCTTACAAAGTCAAAGCAAGTAACTGTAGAGCTTTGGGTGGGAAACACACGCGTGATCAATTCACAGTTGGTGCCCTTTCGGGGAGCTCAGAATGCTTTCAGATTTGCAATTCTGCCGCGGACATGAATGAAGGCGGTGTGTGTTAACTCCGATGGACACAATGGTTATCTCCATCTACTTATCAATGTCAATTCTTCATCTTCAGCAGGTAGCGCCATTGCCTCTCTGCTATCGCTATCGATCACGCATGAACGAATGGTTTCTTCCAATCATCAACGAACATGCTTCAGGCCTTCCCGTGTCTAAAGGATGAATTTCATGCAGAGACATGATTGGCCCCAGCAAAGGGGCGGATTTTAATCAAGACACATATACCACTGTGTCCTATACTAGTACGTCTAATTGTGAAACCTTCATGCAATGACTAAATGACTCCAGCTACCAGGATATGTTCCAGTGCGCCACTGACAGCCAATGCAATAACCATGTTTATCTGATCTCCTCTGCCAAGAAATCCCAAAACAAGAGACATGTGATGAACCCTTGGTTCATGGCGCAGTGCATCCCCGCTCATCCTTCATTCCTTGGCACTGAATCGTGTATCATAGTGCTTATCTGGTTTGCCTTTTACAGCAGTAGTCCAATTTAAGCTTATACAGGGAGACCCGGAGCTCCAAAAAAAGAAATGTCAGCAGGAACAGTTGGGACATACAAAATGATTCCGATCAGGCGGTCTGATTATGCTGCTGAAGAAATGTACGGGGCAATCCAGGGAATTGACGATTAGAAGAAGCTAATGCATGGGGCCAAAATGAAAAGAAAACGAGAGACCTAATCAAAATTCCAAAAATGGAAAAAGTACTCAAGAGGTTTGGGGCCAAAAAGAAAAAAAGAGTTGGGATCCCGGAGTAGTTCCGCCCGGCAGAAGCAAAGTACATTGAACATGATCGGAATAGCTGATAGGTGATCGTGCAAGATACCTAAAATAGGTAGTGTAGCACTTTACTAGTTCCATGCGAATGGTTCCATGTCACTTGGTGGGGGGAACGAGTGTCACCCAAAAATCAGGTACAATTTTGTGCTAACAATCAGTAATCACTAGGTAGCATTTTCTGGGGGATAAGGGTAGGTTATATCTCTGAACTCTGGAGTAAGCCACAAAACTAGGTGGGAATCAACAAATCATAAGCCGGAGAAGATACGTTTTGTCCATCCATGATCGACCGGGTGCTTTCCTTGGGTATAGAGGAATCGAAGATTGAGCAGACCGGGCTGGACGTAGCGGGGTATACCAACGGCACCGGATTGGCCCCGACTGAGTCGAACAGTGGGTTCTGGACTGATGCACAGCCGAATGAGAAAAAAAATTAGTACTACGGCATCGGGATTAGTCGATCTCATCTAATCTCTACTTCCTCAGGGTCGTATGGGTTGTAACTTCTTCAAACCCCGATAGTATCGTTACCAAGCATCGACTGATTAACGGGGATTTGATTCCGCTTATTGCCACTCTTATTACCCTTCCAGTTCATTCTTTTAATCTTTTTGCCTTTCTCACCGCATCATAACATCCCTGTCCCTCGAGGGGCGATTGTTAAAAGAGAGGGTCATCTCATGCTATGATTGATCTGACAGTCTCAGCCGCACCATATATACCCGTATCCTGCTCTGCAAGTGAGACTTGACGTTGCAAGCGCCGAAAGTGATATCACAAATCAATTTAGTTTCTAAGCAAGGACTGAGGCTGCAGAATCCACTCTCTCGGAAGCTCTTGTTCCTTCGCGTGCAGCAGCTCCACTTATCACCACCTTGAACACCCGAGATCACGGTCCTCTTTATGAACGGTTTTTTGACAGAAACTCTATTTTAAGAGGCCAAATACTAGTCTCATGTTGAAACATCAAATCGATCACTTTTCTCGCCAAATTTTACTACATTCGCATTAGCCATTTTGTTCTAGTTTGTCTACTGCCTGCTACTGTTACTGCTGCTGCGCCTTCTGAGTACCGGCTGTCGCATATCAAGGAATTCAAGTCTTGCTGACCTAATTTAAACGTCAAGCCTTCGCATGTCCGCAATGCTCAGGATGTGCTATTGTTGATCATACAAAGCCTAATTGTCATCATACAATATTGCTGCCGAACAAGTTCTATCCTCTAGTTGAGGGCGTCACGTGACGGCTTGCATATTTCACTGCGCCTGCTCAGAGAGTAGGACAAAACGCCAAACCATGTCGAATGAGCCTGATAGCAAAAGTCCAAACACTGCCACATCCGAGTCCCCGCCCGAGATGCAGTGGCAATTCATCGACGCTTCGAACAATAGTCGAAGCAATTTGACTCAAGTCAAGCGTCATGTGATGCAACAATATATGCGCCAAAAGCGTGCCACGGATCAACCTAGCGATGATGTTGAACAGACAGTGGCGGAGGAAAGTCACAATTCGCAACGCAAGGCCAGCCGACATTCGAGGAAGCCCAAAGCTTCGACAGAATATGTGAAGGGGAAGAGGAAGGGAGAAAAAGAAAAGAGTCAAAAGGAGAGCCGAGAGTCATCCTCGGCACAACCACCCGATATCAAAATCCTGCGGGACGAGTCGAAGGATGATATTGTGGAGGATATTGAACGAGAATTTGCCCCTGGTGCCAAGGGCTATACAAGCTCTGAATACATTGTACCTTTATCAGCCAATGCCTCCTTTCAGGCTCAGGGCTATCCGCTATCGCCCGGTCTTTTAGAAAGGTATACTTCTGGAGGTCAAAGCAGTACTTCTGAGTCCGGTGGTTTGTCATCTTGGTCATCTACTCCGACATCTCCTTCTGACCTGACGCTTTCTCCAAAATCTATCCTCAGTGCGGCGCGGACCGACCCTTTCAATAGCCTACCGATGGAGTTAGATGCTGAAGGTCAAAAGTTATTCGATTTCTATGTCAACGAGATGCCCGCTTGCTCTTACGGTACCCATTTCAGGTCTGCCAAAGCCCATAACTGGTATACCATGGTCTTTGTTCCCGAAGGCATGAAAGGCCCTGTCGCATTCCAGAATACCATCCTTGTACATGCAGCAAATACTTGGGCCTGGGTGCGGGACGAGGAAGAGACCGATTACACCCTCGTTCACCGCAACCGTGCGATCTCTATGCTCCGCGACCACTTAACAAATCACCCAAGCGATATTACTGATGTCGCAATCATAGCATGTCTCAGCGCTGCGGGCCTTGAAGACTTCGACCCTCGTCCAGGGCACAAACAGATTAGCTGGGTCCATATGCGGGCTGCGAGGGAAATGATCCGTGCCCGAGGCGGACCGGCGGCCTTCGAGAATACCCGGTTGGGAATGTTAATCAACTGGCAGGATTACATTCTCTCCGGCTACGAAACAAATGGGCCGAGCTTCTTCTTTGAATACAACCCTTCGGTTGCACGCCCATCAAATGGACAAAGTCAATGGCTCAGCCCGTTCACACAAGCGTTCAATTTACCTCCCTCCCCAGTATCATTGTTATCCCCCGGAAGCATGCCCTCTCCGACCAGGCCAAGTCATTCGTTATCATTTCTGTCACCCGAGGATGAGATCCGACATCAGTGCGATGAGTTTATCGAGTTCCTGGGGCGTTGTGAACAACTCTCCACCTATCATCGAGCCAATTACAACGAAGTTTCAGCCCCAGTGCGCTATACTGCGTTCCAGGAAACGTCACTGTTGTACAACATCCTTTCCGCACCACCTGGCTTGCGTTTTACCGCTTCAGGGAATCGCAAACAATTCGTTGCACGACTGGTCGCACTGGTGTTGCTTAACGCAGGTCTCTGGGATTACCGGCACTCCCCGCAGCACAGCGACACATTCCTCTGGACTTTGGAGCAAGCTGTATTGTCGAGTGAGGTCAATACGAGTGGGTCTGTCGAAGCGCTACTCCAGATCATGCTTGAATGCAACGACGGTATTGCCATGGCAGGCGCCTTCCCTACGTCACCTGGAAGTCCAGGCTTACCAGACTTCACACAATATTCGCCTACTGCTACAACGCAGTACGGCCGACCGTGGTTTGCGGGCCGAATGCTCAAGGTTGCGAAACGGCTTAGCTTTAATTCATGGATGAATGTTCACGATTTTCTCTTTTCATGTCTCACGTTACATGTTGAGACCTCGGTGTCTTTGTGGGAAAGCGAACTGCGACAAGAGATCCTCAGTGCGCCTCTTACGAGTTATATTATGCCCGCTTTAGCAGAATTATAGGGTCTCGTCATCCTCACTTTTATTTTATTGGCGTATATTATAGCGTACGGATAAGGCTTGTTTCTTGGGGCTGAAGAAGGGGCTTGGTTCGGGGGGACAACTGGACTCGGCACGGAAAACAGGCTCGGTTTTTGGATACCCTTATCATTTATGGATTTACTTTATACCCAACTCTTATATAGCGAACGATTCTAGAGTATCCCTGTTTCTGGCTTACTACTTGGTCAATTCCAATCAAAGCCTTTCTTTTTTTTTATTTTTTTTTTTTTTTGGCTAAAATACATCGCGTTGTTTTTGTTTAACAGTGGAGCGGGTTGCCCTCTTGGGATCTATCACTCCTTTTAATACAGAACATCCGAGACAGTAACAACATTTTGCTTCAGGCCTGACAGAGGACAGGCTCTATTATCCTGAGAATTAGAAGAGAAGACGCGCTCGACCTCCTCTAGTGACTTGCCACCTGTCTCGGGGTAAAACGCCCAAACGATGACAGCGGCGACCCAGTTGAAAGCGAAGAAACAATAGAAGTAATTGAACCCTATGCTGGACCTTGCAATGGGAGTACACTGCGCAAAGATCAGATTCAAACTCCAATTCGTAGCGGTTCCCAGTGATGCGCCGCGGGCGCGAATGGCCGTCGGGAAGATTTCAGACTGATATAACCAAGAAATAAGGCCAAGGCTAGTGAAGAATATTGAAAAAACGAAGAACATGGCGATCGCGGCACGGACGGCGTCCGGGTTGGCGACAGATGGATCACTGAAGCCGCCGTTGGCCTGGGCCAAGGCTGCTTCTATACACATTGTGGCACCCATGCCGAGCAAAGAAGGAATGAGAAGTTTACGGCGGCCGACACGGTCGATGAAGAGCATGAATACCGTGTTCCAGAACTGGGCTAGTGCTCCCCAGATACCCTGAATCATGAGTGGAACGTGGCCCTTCAGGCCTAACGACCTGTATAGGCCCGGGTTGTAGTTCGAGATGATATTGGTACCTGAGCACTGGGTAAACGCTTGAATGCCACAGGCAAGGAGTATACGATAACGCCAGCGGGCCTGTGACAGGAGCTCATACCAGGAGCGCACAGCGAAACGTTGTTCTTCGGCGATGCTGTCTTTGATCTGCGCGAATTCGGTGTCAACCATGTGGACATTGGACCCATCTTTGTTCAAGTGCAAGCGAGTCAAAACCACTCGGCCTGCCTCAACGTGGCCTTTCTCGATCAGCCAGCGCGGGGACTCAGGGAGGAAAAAGGTGCCACAACAAAGGATCACGGCGGGGATGGCTTGGATGGCCAGCGGAAATCGCCAGGTAAAGGCGCCCGTATGAAGGGAGCAGCCATATCCAGTCCATTGCTAATTAAGGAAAGTAAGAGAGAGAAACATTATGACGGAATTGCTCCAAGGGGGGTTAAGGGAGGAAAACATACAGCGACAACCACACCTAAACCAATCATCCATTGTTGCATGGAACCCAAGACGCCGCGTATCCGAGGTGGGGAAACCTCACTCTACAAGGAGTCAGTTTAACTAGCAATTTCAACACGAAGCTAGAGAAAGAAAGCATACACAATAAACTGGGGTAACGGAGGACATCAAGCCCACCGCGATACCCGCAATCAACCGGCCTGCAATGAGCATGGCCACCGTAGTGGCGCCGGCTTGCAGTGCAGCACCCAAGGCCGCCAGAATACCTCCGAAAAAGATGGCAGGACGCCGTCCCCAAGGATCGGAGATATATGAGACGATCATGGAGCCTATAATTGCGCCTCCTAAGGTCCCGGTTAGAAGGTTTCGGAGGACCGAACGGAAACAAAAAAGCTTACCATTGTAGGACGCGACAATACCACCAGTTGCTGCATCGGAGGGATTGTTGAAGCGACTCTGGAAATCCGTTTGATCTAGCGTGGATGAGATCACGCCAGCATCATAGCCGAATAAAAAGGAGCCCAGCGTTGCGAAGACGCAGCACAGAGAGACGAGATAGAAAGCCATGGCCGGCAGTGATGGATTGAAAGCTGTAGTACCCGGAATGAAGCCATAAGTCTAATCCCATCACCTTCTTATACACTTCTCATTGCAGGATTTATAATTGATGATGAGAAAGTTTATAATGAAGAGGCACTTTCAAAAAGTTGAGACAGTCACGGTTCAATATGGTGGTGAGGCAAAAAGGGGAGAATGCCAAGGCGACTTAATCAATGCTACTTGAAATTGAAAACAAATGAAAAGAAGAGGATGGAAGGGAGGCTGAGGAATGTACCCATTGAGGTCCAAGCAAAGCGGGAACTATTGGGTCGTGGTGCAATGGATTGACAGACCGGAATGAGTATAATACAGATTTCGTGAAGATTTGAAATCCGCATATAAGATCTGACATACCCCAGTAGTCGAGACATCTATGACTCGTCGCCTCAGGCCATTCTTCAGCCTTAATCATCACTTGACGTGGTGCATTTCCCGTTCAGGGCTGAGTCGCGACCTAGACCTAAAGAAGATGGCGCTCTTATTGATCGAATCGCCGTCCGCCGCTATCTGATCGCCGAGGCCAAGATTTTTCTCCCACTAACTCCGAACTAAGTTCTCCGTAGAACTGGAATTGTCGGATCGAACCCCGACAATTACCTCAATCTCAATCACCAATCCTTTTCTGGCCGCGGCACGACGTGATGCGAGATTATTTCATCTCTCTCCCTCTTGTCAGATTACTTTTCTAACTTTGTCTTCTTTTTTACTAATATTTTTTTCCTCTTCTCCCATTCTTCTAGTCACATTCTGGTCGCTTCCGCAGTGGATCTTATAAGTCTTGGAAACTTGATTTCTCATCATCATTCGACGTAGTCTCTATCGCTCTCTCCGACCCTCTGTCTTGCTTTCCTCCCCTGTGTTTTTCTGGTTCTCCACATTTTCACCTAACTTTTCTTCGTTCAAACCACCTAGAAAAGTCTCCAATCAAAATTAGTCCTCTCTTTTGGGTAGGGGCTTTTCAGGGACTAAGGAAGAAAAAAAAAATTCCAGACCTAGAAGCGACAACTATCAAACTATTGATTTTCCATCTCGACAACCCCGCCGTCTACGTTCTTGTTGACTGTGAACCATCTAGTCTACTTTTTTATTTTTATTCTTTTTAGCATTGCCTCCATTACTCCAACCGCGGAGCTTCCGCGGACATATTTCTTGACTCACTGCGCAATTATTATTAAATTGCAGACTAGTACGCTGTCGGATATTTCTTCCAAGAGGGAAAAGAACCGTTTTCAACCAGTCATTAGATCCCACTTGCGATCCCGTCGGAAACGGAGTCGCACTGTCGTCATTTCACTTGTCCTACATGAACCTGTGAGAAACGTCAATTCTACCCTCGTGGACGTGCCTGAACGGTTAGATCGCCACGCGGGCAATTCTCCTTGCTGATCAGATTAGTCTCACGCTTCTTTCGTTCCCGGACGCTCAGGACAATTTCTTGCTTCTCCAGCCACTATCTAGTAGTTCTATCCCTTGCATGCTTCTGCGCCGACCGCCTTAATCTATTCCACCCCTGGACCTTCGCGCGCGTGCCATCATGGCTACTCCGTCCAGCACTTTTCATGCCACTTCGGCGGATAATGCAACTGAGGACGATCCGGCAGATTCAGTTCTCTACCAAGATGACGCTGACCCCTCTAACCAGCCATCGCACGACCATGATGACTCCAAGTCTACCAAAGAGCCCCTTCCCATGCAGAAGAGGCGCCGTGTGACCCGCGCGTGTGATGAATGTCGACGGAAGAAGATCAAATGCGATGGGAAACAGCCATGTACTCATTGCACCGTGTACAGTTATGGTCAGTAAACTCTCCCTCTTTTTCTTCGGTTGGTTTTCTATTCCACTCACAGTCGGTTTATAGAATGTACATATGATCAACCATCGAATCGGCGCCGCAACCCCGCCCCTCAATATGTCGAGGCCCTCGAAACTCGTTTGCACAAGGCCGAAGCTCTTCTCCGGGTCGTCCTCCCTGACATCAACCTTGATGATCCTCGATTCGATGAACATGCTACCGAACAAATGTTAGCAGCCGTCAAGCGCGATAAACCACAGCCACCGCAGCCACCTTTGGCCACTAATGGCGCCAAACCCCCGACTGCTACCGCAGGCCCCGCCGATGCACCGTCAGATGGCTGTTGCGGCGAAGAGTCTTTGCTGGAGTCGATGGTCGATAATTCGGGTTATTTAGACTTGGATGATCAGGGCCACTGGGATTATCATGGACATACCTCGGGCATCATATTCCTCCGACGATTACGAAAACAACTAGGTGCCGTGGACATAACGGCGCCAACCCTTCGATCACGACCTATTTCGCAGATGTTGGACAGTCCCAAGTCGGCATCGGAGTCCCCGCAGGATGCGTCGTTACCCCCTACTCATGACCTACCACCGCGCGATGTCGCACGACGTCTTTGTCACAATGCCCTGGAAGACGGTTGTTCTCTGATGCGCTTTGTTCACGAACCCTCGTTCTATGCCGTTCTTGACCGGATCTACGATACCCCTCCTGAGCAGTATACCAACGAGGAGCATTCTTTTCTCCCTCTCCTCTACATTGTCATGGCTGTCGGTTGTTTGTTTTCGGATGACGGGGCTGGTCCCCTGGATCTCTCTGGCTATGAGAGCGCAATCGGTCAAGGGTATTTTTTTTTTTTTTTTTCGTGGTATCTGATTAGCAACTTGGGCTAATTTTATCCAGATTCCAATACTTCAAAGCTGGTCGGCAGCTCTTGGAGATCACGGACTGCCGCGACCTAACCTCACTCCAGGCCATTTGTTTTATGGTGCTCTTTCTTCAATCTTCCGCCAAACTGAGTACTTGTTATTCATATGTCGGCATTGCCCTTCGTTCTGCCTTGCGACTCGGTCTACACCGCTCGGTATCAGCTAATTTCAATCCTCTGGAGCAAGAGTTGCGGAAACGCGTTTTTTGGGTCGTCCGAAAGATGGACGTATATGTCAGCACACTCCTGGGACTACCCCAGATGCTGAGTGATGACGACATCGATCAGGAATATCCGATGGCTATCGACGGGGAGTTTATCACCCGCGATGGTATCTTGCCCACACCGCCGGGTTATACGCCTCTAATGGCAGGAGCGAATGCGCATACGCGACTCTCGAATATTATGCTCAAGGTGGTAAAGTATATATATCCAGTCAAGAACGCTCAGCATCGATCCGAGTCAGATCAGCGTTACGTTGTGAGTCATTCCAAGATCCGGGAGATCGAGCGGGATCTTCAGGCTTGGATGGAAGAACTGCCGGCGGCTTTGCGACCGGGCACCGAAGTGTCTCCTCAACTCGAGCGAGTACGACAGTTGCTGCGAATCAGCTATGCTCATGTGCAAGTGGTCATGTACCGCCCGTTCTTGCATTATGTCTCCAGTGGCTCTCAGGCTCGGGGCGTTGATCGCCGATCCTACGCCTGCGCCGCTGCCTGCGTCAGCGTCTCCCGTAACATTGTCCATATCACCACTGGTATGCAGAAGAGGGGACTGCTCAATGGTTCCTACTGGTTTACCATGTATACCACGTATTTTGCCATTTTGTCTCTGCTTTTTTTCGTGCTCGAAAACCCCGACTCGCCAACGGCGAAGGATGGTGTGCTGAAAGATGCTATGGAAGGTAAAAACACACTGGCAGGACTGGCAAAGAAGAGCTTGGCGGCGGACCGATGCTCGCAGAGTCTTAGCTGTCTCTTCAAAAACCTCCCCGAGTTGTTGAAGAACCGTCAAAGCAAGGTCAACCCGGTGAATCTGAAACGCCCTGCGCCGTCAAGCAGCAACAAATTGGGCAATGCCAAAAGCTCTACGGTCCCGTCCCCAATGATGCCTCCGCAGAGGGCGAGTACGTTCCCTATCCAATTATTGAACAGGTCATCCAAGGAGGCCAGCAATCTGCCCAAGAGCCTAGACGACAACCATGCCCGCCATAACCGGTCCAATTCTCGTCCGATCAACACCCCTACTAACTGGTTTTCATCCACTCCCGAGCCGACCATAGAAACCATGTCGACTCCGTCAGAGACACAGGCAACGGAATCTGTTTCAACCTCCTCGAATACCTCTCCAATGCCCATTTCCTTGTCCACGCAAGAGGCACCCACGGGTCCCTTCGTCTCGCAGCAATTCACTAATTCCACCAATCTTCCTGATCTCATGCCCATCATGTTCCCATCTGATGATCCTTTTGCCTACCCTACTCAACCGATGTCCACATTGGAGAATGACCACTTCCGGCAAGATGGCGGGCCTATGCTGTTCGGACTAGATCCAACGGCGCATCGATCGGCGATCCCATCCTCGTCCTCTGCCGATCCTAGCAACGCTATTGGGGTGTCAACGCCTACCCTAGACGGTCTTGGAAACTTCCCCTTGTTTTCCAACGGTACTCCAACTCCCATGAATCCCGCTCTTCCTATGCGCTTAGCAAACCCACCGTCTGTAAGCCAGTCGCGGCTACAGTCACCAGTTTCGCACGCGTCGACCCCAGCCAGCGGGGAGATAGTGAATAGCCCGGATCTGGTATCCCTTCCGAACAATAACTTCATGTGGCAGGGGTACAACTTCCAGCCGCAGGATCTCCCCGTGGAACAGTCAACGCAGCCGCCGATGCCATCCACACATTCGCAAAACTTTGGATTGGGGGTGGAGGATAACTCGATGGGGATGGGCCTTGATCTCGGAATCTCGCTGGACGACATCTTTGGGAATGGTGATGCATCTCGAACGAGCAGTGGGCTTCCCAACGACGAATGGATCCAATGGATGAATGTCGGAAACTAACTTCGCATGATACCTATATTGCTTTCCACGAAAATTATGTAACGAGCAACGGAGCACGGATATTGATGTGGCGTTTTGTGGGTTTTATGTAGTTATAAGTCTTATTATCCGTATATAGATGAATGTCATATTGAGTGATTTGTATATATAAAGGTCAACACGATCTATTTTAGTAGTACATCTATGTGAATCTGTATGTGCATCTATAGTATGGTACAGGATATCTATCGCACACCACCATCATCATCCAGTATACAAACAACCTCACACCCTCCTCCACTTCGGAGGCTGATACCAACTCCAAATATTCAAACCAACCTTCACCCCCTCCGTAACCGGCAACGCCGCATGCCAAGTCTCCGGATACCCCGACCCATCCGCCCTCAAATTCTCCCAAAAGATCGCATTCCCCTTAATTACCTTAAACGTCACCCCCTCCCTTTTACCTCCCTCATCCGCCTCGCACTCCAAAAACCGACACCAGCTCTCATCCCTCGGCATCTTGAACCGCGGGAACGTCGTCCCACCCCCCTTGCACTCGTCCCCGAGATACACCATGAACGTACTCGCCCGGTCGCCGCCCCGCGCACTCGACCCGGCCCAGTCATAGTGGTGCGTGTAGTGGCCGGAAGCATTGTACCGTTGGGCCCACATGCGCTCGATATAGAGGTGTGGTTTCCAGCCCTGGAAGGCTTTTGCGCGGCGTTCGAGGCAGCGGACGGTGTTGTCGCGGGGGAGGAGGGCGCGGTCGGAGAGGCGGGTTGTTGGGTCGATTTTTTCGGTGGTGCCGTCGTAGATTATTGAGGGGGTGTAGGAGCTTAGACTGTTTATTTTTACCGTATTAGTTGGTTGGTTTGTGTATTGAAAGGCGGGGAGGGGGTTTGGAGTTGGTGGTAGTGGAGGTAGTGGGAGCTATGGCATGGACGGACCTCATTTTGGTTAAGTGATCGGCTTCCTCGGAGCTTAGGAAATCCTCAATGTAGATGACCAAAGGGTCGTGGCGGAGGATATGGACTCGGTAGGTATCTGGGGGACAGGAGACTTCGACACCATCGTCGAGACTGAGGATGCTGCCGTTTAGAAGGGGGAGGTTGAGGTCGTCGACATCGTCTAGGTCGAAGGTGAGGTTGTTGGTGTCGGCGTCGGGGGAAGGGAAGATCTGGCGGAGGGCGGGGCCAATGACGAAGATGTAGATTGGAAGGAGGTAGAAGAGGGAGCTGAGGATTGTGGAGAGTTTGAGCATTGTTTTTATTTTATTTTATATATGTATGGCTTTCTTAGAGGTATATATGTAGTTAACTATCTTTGAACTTGCCTTATTGATGTCGCCGCTTTTGTGGGTCAGGGAGTTGCTTAACAAATAATACATCGCATAACATAGTTAACTATTTTTAACTAGTTAAGTTACTCTTATCTACTGATTTAGTTAAATAACTATATTTTTTTAACCATCCATTTGGATATAACGTAGGATTGATAAAAGAGTCAACACGATGATTAATTGTCTTCAATGTGACGATTGGTCCCAAAAAAAAAGATGGAAAGTACAAGAGCCAGCTCTCTACCCCAGTCTTGATAGAGCAGCGTCCTGGTTGCTACTATACGTAGAGACAGCTTTATAGATATGACCACGGACTCAGGAATGCAGCTGCCTGGTTCATCACACGTCACAACCTACTTATGCAAATCACAGTGTCCTTCCGGGCAGGTCCTAATGGACCGACTGGCAGAAATAACTCAGATCTCTGCTATGACTCAAGCGGACAACGAATTCGACTCCATAAGGGCACTCCGTGGGACATTCATCACCCAGCATTTTGATACCACCATGGTGCAATTGTGGCAACACTTCTTTCAACAGCGACGTTCCAACTTTAAGCTATGACGCTAGAAATCTGGATCTCCATTTTACCGTTGGTATTCTCACACGCCTACAGAAGATATTATATATACTTGACAAAGTCTTCAAAAGTTACCATTTTCGCAATTTGTCCGTTGCAAGCCGAAAATATAGCAAAAACAAACGTGTCATTCCGAAGACCTAGGATTAATCGACCTTATGGCGAGCGCTCCGATCACCTTGGATAATGGGTCGCAATCGATAAAAGTCACAATTTCCTTTAGGAGAAAACCAAGGTGAAGAAACCGAAGACAACAAGAAAAAGAGAGATTCAGAACCAATGGTACTGTCTCAGTGGTGCTCAGTCAAGGGCGACGGGCGTATGCACCATGGCTTCGATTCCTGGTGGTCCTAGGAGCCATGTATCGGTCATCCAGAAAATGCCGGTAGTGTGTATCGCACTGAGTATCCTGCCAGAAGGGTCTTCTTCCAGCTCGAGCTCCAAATAGAACCCTCGAAGTATACCACGTTGACCATCATTGTCAAACTCGGTGAAGGACAGTTCATTTCTGCCGACCGCAGAGAACATATTGGCCGTTGCACATGGTAACGAGGCGAGTAAGACCTTGCCTTGTTTTCCGTTCCAATCTAGTTGTCCAGTTTTAAGATCCCATTCACACACGATAGGATCCAATCGACTAGATCCTTTCTTGCAGGAGAACTTGAACCCGACAATCACGTACTTAGAATCAACGACGAATTGGTCGGAAAGAAAGCTTGCGTTTCCATTCGTGATGCCAAACAGAGTGTCAACACGGATTAGACTGTCACCGCTAGTAGAGCCTGTAGGCTCTACCATTGCAGTATTCGGACGGATCTTGCCGTATGAAATACTGAGATTGGCGTTGGAATCAATGCACACCCCACACACCACCTCATTGGGAGAGACCATAGGGTACACCTCCATATCCCCCAACGACCAAATGGGGGCTGAACCTTTTGACTTCCATGCCACTATCAAACATCCATGGATCCATGTCCAGAACTGATTGCATTAAAGCGCCAGTCACTTATGTCTGTCTTTCAATACGTAGGATTAGCTCCTGGGTGTAGTCGATCGCAGGAAGTCCCAGATAGTTGTGTGCCTTGGTCAGAACAATAAAGCCCTGGGATTGCAAAGCTACAAGAACGCCAAAGAAGCGAGCGAAGCGAGCGACCATGCTGCTGGGCTCCTCAGAATCCTTCTTGCACAGCTGAAAATAGAGTTGCATCAATGGCTTGCCGACAGCCGTGTCTCCCACAATTAACCTATGGATGCCGTAGAGATAGTAGCTCAAACCAGTGGCCAGGTCACACGTCTGCTGCGCCCACGCTTGAATCTCCCCCGGATCATAGATCTATAGTGAATCTTCGCCGCCACTTGAATCCGAACAAACATGAACGTCAAGAGCCGTATCAATGGCGGATGCGACGCGAAACTGAAACTCAGTTACAGTGCCAACAACTGAAACCCACTCCACTTCGCTCTGCAATTCCTCGATCTCGGACACTAGATCTGACAGGGTTTGCGTAATGTTACTCATCATGCTCTCCAATTGCCCCAGCTGAGTGGCCAAAGTCTTAAACTAGGCAGTGTTGTCCACCCATATGTGATTGAACTTGTTAGATATATGACGGATACCGCCAATAATCACGGTAGTATCTTCAACTTGCTGCTGCTTAATCTGGTCGGCCTTTGCGGAAGGCTCTTTCACATCCGTTTGTGTGTCTTGCGATTTGCTCAAGCGTATCCAGTGTGTTTGACATCCGGTCGACAGAGCCATCAGATTCTCGACTCGGTCGACGCGGCAGAGCGGGAACTCTACATCCCTGCGAGCGTACCAGTGGACTTGATCACGTCCAGCCATGATGAGGGGAACTCAGGCTCGAGGACTGTCCCCAGGAAAGATCCCACGATGTCAAATACATCTCCGATCTCGTCCAAGACACCAACTGCAGCATAAAGCGTAGGACCTTTATCATCTTCAAGAGAGGGAGGTACTGTCGTGCCGTAGTCATTCTTGAGGTTAAATGAGCCATACCGCCGACTGGCTAGCGTTCGAAGCGCATTAAAGGAAACAATAGGAGCTAGAGAAGCAAGCTTAGGATGATGTGCAAAGGAGAGGTGGGTACAGAAAGATGTTTCATATATCGTTGTCAATCCCATTATCTAATAATCCCGCTTTGACTCTATTCTGGCTCAGCTGAGTTACCACCATATGCTCAGCTAGATACACACGATGTTTAATATGCCGATTGGTATTTTTCATGTGTGCTTCAATTTTTCAAGGGTTGGCACTGCGCATACTACTAAGATGAGAGTTTCTATACATAATTCTGGTCAGCTTGCGGGGACCGGGGTGCCACGAAGCCCAAACAACTATAGGCTAGGATATGTAAGGATCTCTAAAGAGTAGTGCAGATCTCCTCATCACTATCAGAATTCACAGTACTATCTTGTTCACTCCGCATAGGGTTCGTTGCATAAACTATTACTAGGATCTATATCTTCCGATTCGCTGAAATCGCTATCTAGTTTGGGTTGTTAGATGGGCGTTGAGGACATGCATCCTCTCGAGCGTTCGCTCTAGGAAGTAGAAAAGAACCACCCACTAGTCATAGTAAATAGAATGTCTTTCGTTCAATGGTGATACTTCCTGGAAGCAGGAACATCTAATGAAAAAGTTAGACCTCAGGACATTTGTCGCTGGTGCTCATTAGTGAATATGGAATCCCTGCTTGGAAGCTGCCATAAAAATCTAGATCTGGACATTCGTTAACGTATAGTAGCGATGACAATCATGCTTACGCCCCGCTTGGTAAGGTCATAGACGGGGTACAGACCAGATTAAAACTGGCCACCCTGATATCATTATTGAACAATGGTCCTGCTCCATATCTTACATTGGAAAGCGTCATCGAAATCAAGGGCACCACTGAAACACTAATTTTTCAAACCAACTCCATATAAACCCTGCCATTCAGTTAGCATTGAATTAAACATCTTTCAATGTGACAATATACCGGGCTTCGTCTGAAACTGCATTTTACTCTCTTGACCTCGGTATGTAATTGTCCCTCCCAACTAGCCCCAGTGACACAAAGAAAATATACTAACTTTCAAAGAACATCAACGATCAGGAAAGATAAATACAATGCCGAGCTCAGCAATTCCCATCCCTGACGCCACAGTCCAACAGAGGCGACTGCAAACCATCATTCAGAGCCAGACAGACTCAAAGTTGCGGTCGGTCGATGCAGAGACACAAACGGTAGATATCACGTCGCAATGGGATCCAGAGGGGCTCTCCAAGACTGAAATTGACAAAACCACGGAGCCCGTACCTGATCCTGTTGCGTTCACTGATGGCGCTAAGATGCACAGAGACAGCGTTGGCCAGGATGTGGCGGATGCTGGGTGGATTTGACTGTTAAGTGTTCTCTTGCAGGTGAGGAGGATTCATAAGATGGCGTGGTTTAAAGTTTATTTAACGGTCGAGCGTTGATATTAGGACATTGTTGTTGTTATATCCATCCATGATGAAGATAATGTTTACTCTGTTTCTCTACATGTCGCTGCTCAGATACTTCCTCAATTTTCACGGCCTACAATGGGCAATGAGAATACTGGAAATGTCAGTCACTAGGTATAGTAGATGAGTAGATGATAGTATAGAATCCTTTTTCTCGGGAGAAAACGGTCAATTCAACTCTCCGTAATCGGCAAACCCTATCTTGACCTCAAACCGTCAACGTGTAGGTGGGCTGGTCATGTCAGCTTTGCGTACTTATGATGTGACTTCACGCCACAAGCGCTGGCCGCATCGATATCCTCTACTTGTCCTAAGAACCTTGATAACTAACTCTTGGTACCGAGGCTTGGCTTTATGCGTGGTCGGCTTTTGTATCCATCGGCTTTCGGCTACGGAGCCCCAGTCGGCAGTTGTGATGTAATGTTGCCTCTCACCGGCCGAAGGCAAGAAAGAATACACGGTACTAACATAAACAATCATACTGATGTCGAGTAATTAATTACTCCTTCATAGAGAGTAGAACCCAACCCCATTTATCCAATACATCTACATTTGATCCGTTTGACAACTGGGTAAAGTTCGGCGTACGTTCGGCCCCGTCATCGTTCACCTGTTGAATGACGTCTAAAGAATCCGGGGTCCCCCACAGTGGGATAGGTAATTCACGACTATTTTAACCCTTCTTGTAGGTTTTACGGGCCGTTTCTAGCACTCATTGCTATCCTGAACTTTTTGCATATCCTCCGATGACTCAGACCAGCACATAGCGTCCCATTCCATATGCCAATCAGGCATGCCAGACAAAGTAAGCGTGGTAGTTCTCGGAGATGAAAGCGTGGGTAAATCCGCACTCGTTCTACGGGTAAGTGACATAACTCCGAGATTAATCCAAAAGAAAGAATGAAAGGAACGAAAGAAACAAAGAACCGCAATAAAATAATCAATCAACCAGCTCTGCTTCGACCATTTCTCCGGAACCCACGAAGCAACAGCAGACGACAGCATCCGCAAAACCACCATAGTCGACGGCCAAGAATGCATCCTCGACATCATAGACACAGCGGGCCGAAAACAATACGCAACCCTGATCGAGCAGTGGATGCGCCAGGGCGAAGTGTTCGTCCTGGTCTTCGACATCGCATCCCGGGAATCCTTCACCCACGTCCGGAAATACTACCATCAAGTCCGAGAGATCAAGCAGGACTTAGACGAATACTCGGCAACCCCGCCTGCTGCACACCCTGGTCCGCCGCATTATGCACCGCTGATCATAGTAGGCAATAAAAGCGACCTGCGACGAGAGCGAGCTGTTTCTGCGACGGAGGGCATGGATCTCGCGGGCGAATTGGGGGCCGAGTACGTTGAGGCTTCTGCTAGAGATGATGTCAATGTGGAGGAGGCTTTTACCAAGGCTGTTCGGAGGCTCCGGGAGCGCCAGGTTGAGGATGATCGAGCGCTGTTCTCGCGGGCTGATGGGTCTGCGGCGACTACTTCGAAACGGTACAGACCGTTTCATCGAAGGCATCCCGGGAGTCACCGGTGCATTGTTCTTTAGGGAGTAGGGGCTTGAATAGCTGTATTGAGAGTCTTGTATAGATGAGATCTTTTATGCTGAAGAGTTATGTATTCGGGTATTTTAAGCTATTTGACGGATACATTCATACATATTTAGATATTGTGTACATAACTTATACTTGGACATTTTCAGCTGTTTTCTACACCAATTGTATAGAACAAATTGTAGAAGGCAACACAAATCAGATATTTTCTCTTACTTGACTGTGTCGCCCACATTCTATTAATATTGGATACCAACATACTGATAGAATTTGAAATCAAATCCATCACCGCCCCGCCGTCATACCGAAAAACCCCAAGCAGCGATCACCAATCCCGAAACTGTACGAAAAACAGCCTTGTTAGGCACTCCTTCACGCCAACACACATAACCATCTACCAACCCTACATACCCAAGAATAGTCAGGATGGTATCGAATTCCTTGAGTTTCGCTTGCGAGTAGAAAGTGAGCAGAGCAAGACCAATTGCGGTGATACGCGCTGAGCCTGTAATCATGACTGCTTGGGTTGGTTTGGAGATGGCGATACGCTGGGGGAGGCCAAATGCCCGGATTGCGCACTCAGCATTGAAGAACGGAGTTAGGCCGCCGAAGGTGGTGGCTGTTGCGACGAAGAGGGGTGGAACGTGTCGGAGGGTGAAGTGGTTGAATATTTTAGTTCGATTTGGGGTAGGCTTTCTTTTTTCCTCTTCTTTTTTTGGTTTGCCGGTGGGTGTAAGTGATTTGGAATTGTTGAGAAGAAGTGGATAGATAGTAGGGTTGATGGCAGTGCTTCAAGTTGAGTGAGCACTAGTACCTTACCAGACTAGTAGATTGTTCATGAGCTGGACTGGTAAGGCTATCTACTGGGTACACCATACGCGTCAAAGAGTCAGACTACTCCATACTTAGTGTTTAACATACACGTATCGAGTAGGGAGCGGCAGCGGCCCGAAGTTTATCGTCTACTACAATGGATCACTCTGCTGAAGGCCGAGTACTTTAGAACGCAAGCAAGTAAAGAAGTCCTCGCCTTACGTCTTCACTATGTGAGGGTTCTAAGCGCATTTATAGCTCCTTATCCCTCCGTTTAGCCCCTAATTGCGGACATGGCGTTGATCCAGAGCAAGAGCCCTCATTTAACGTCGATGTATATTTCCCAAATCCGGCTGTACATGCCCGCAAATGAGCAAAGTGAGGAGCATCTTCACCCAGACCCCATGCGAAAACCCCTCCGAGATTCTTTGGTGCAACTATTAAGGAGATCTTCTTTTCGATGGCGTCCGGGGTATCAAAGGTCCAGAAGATGTTTTCTTCCGCATCCCAGAAATAATATCCTCCCTCCACAGTATCATACGTCCCTTGCGATAGGGCGCGATTAAACGACGCAGCAAGCTCCGACGGGACCTGGTCGTGCCAGGAAAAGGCTCCTGCTTGTCCTAGATCTGCGCCCGTAGATGGATCCTCCATCAAAACGGTCTTGCAGCCTACCGGATGCTGCAAACACCCTCCGTCGGGACTAGTCTTGAACCATTTCACATAAAATGCGAAGCCAAGATTGGCCTTTTCTGGTGAGACTCCGTTCTCAAGATACGCGCTGATTGCATCTAGAGATAACTGCACGCCGCTATGATGCTTGGTGACGTTGTCTCTTCGGTTAATGAGATCGTATGTCATGATGTTGAAGAAGTTAAGTGATGCACTGATTGCGGGAATTGTCTCCCCGGTAAATGCAATCATGTCTCGTCGGAGGCCGGGCACAGCGGCTGAGAGTAACTTGTTCAGGCCCAAAGCCGATCGAATCTCTGCTAGTAACAGAGGGTATGATTTGATTTCCCAGGCTTTCTCTGCGTTTGAGATTTGCCTGTAGTCTTCGCCGTTCCCGCTGTAGTCAAGTCAGAGGGGAGGTCATGTCAAGTCTATGCTAGATATTCTGGTCGGAATTCTAATACCCAGGATACTCCCAATCGATATCCACACCTACAGAGAGTCAGCTATCATCTCGATAGGTCAGGGGTGAATTACCATCTGCGCCGGTCTGCTCAACCATGTCTCTTATATTCCGTGCAAACAATTTCCTGCTTGCGTCCGTTGCAGCGGCCACGGAAAACCCTTGTGTATCGCCCCATCCTCCAATGGCAATCATGATCGACGTACCACTTGGGAATTTCGATCTGGTCGCCTCCACAGTAGTGAATAGGGGCCACTCAGTTACATTTTGCGAGTTGAAAATAGAGGAGCGCATGAAGGCGAGTGCGACATGTGTTATGTCAGATACAAGGGATGTCTCAGGTACCACATTATGTTGTCTAACAGATTCAGCGAATCCGTCTTGAAATACGACTGGGCATTATAGGACTAACCCTGTCAAGTATATAATACATCTTTTTGTATAAGCTTCCTGAGCGAAGGCCAAGAGACATAGTACGAACGCATGGAAGACCGTCCTCATTTTGTGCAGAGTCTTGGCGGGTTTGGTTGTTGCAGGACCGAGGAGCTAGCGTCCGTTTATATTTCCAGGGGTGGCGCCAAGAGTTTTCTATGGAGATGACAATCACCGTCAATCAGAGCTTATTTCTGGAAATTTTGGTGACACAACATTAGTACTGCCTAGTGTGACCAATATAGATCAAAGGCCATTGGGAGAGAAAATAAACCTGTGTGTCAGTGCGAAAGCCGTTCAGTTGCAAAGGGGTTATGTTATCACAAACAAACCCTCAGGGGTATAGCAATAAATAATTATAGAGCAGATGTGATGTTCACGAGTCATGACATGCGCCGGATCACTAGTAGGTATTTTGAGTAAATAGCCAGAGGAGTTTGGATCTACAAGAATGTGATGAAGATGAAGACAAATATTTACTTGAGGGAATTTTTACAAGGCTGATATAGTACTTAGTATCTACTAGCAAGCGAGGAAGGCAAAGTCAATCTCAGTCTAGTTTCTACAAGAGGCCATTCCTGTTATATATATTTTACTTTATTACACTGCATTACAACCAAAATTTAATGGGGTGTTGGGTTCAGGAATAATCAATATTTATACTTAAAAACACTTTTACACGCAGATACTCAAAATCTGTTATTGTAAGAAAGTGAGACAGATTATTGAAGTCTGGTACAAGCCGCTGTTTGAAATACAGTAGAGCCCGTTATGGTTGAAAGCACGTGCATCCAGGTCTCTCTACCCATGCTCAAAACTGGGCTGCTTAGCACAAGTTCTTTTGATAGACCACCTTTAGACATAGATACTGCCCTCGAACTACTTGTCGAGGAGTTGAAATATGCCGCATATTTTTTGTTGCACCCAGTTCTTCATTGGTCTGGTGTATTTTCTCTCTGTATTCTTGCCTTCCCCGCCTCCTCTTACTGGTTCATCATGTTCGTATATAATTTGCGCAGAGAAAATGACTAGGAACCCGAGGTATGTATTTAAGTTGGAATCCCCGCCAATAAAGTTTCGCAGCCAGTTCAGTATCCCCAAATGTCTCGAAAAGCCAAGGCGACCAGATTTGTTCAGTCCTACGCCAAGTATCGCAGTCTCGATTCCTACTCTTGGCCACTCCCAAGACCTCCAAGACTTTGACGGAGCGGGAGACAAGACAGAGGGAGAGTGCCAAGAGAGTATCCGTGGTTACCAAAGATGACCAGGATTTCTGGAAAGAACCCTTGCCCCTGTGGTTGTCTGTGAGGTAATTTTACTTCGGCTCGAGGGATCTTGTTGGCTCCTTCAACTGGTAGTCTAGTGGTCAGGTTCAGGCAAGACTCTCGTGATCTCGTTTAAATTTCCCCGAAGTTCGACCCAATCAGGTTAAAGACACAAACCCCCATCTTTCCAGGGTCTCATGAGCGCTAACCCAGTCAACTCCTTTCATTGAACATTCATGTGTAAGCGGGGCCCGAGGGTTGCAGGCCGCTGGTAATGACTCGGTATGAGAACGTTTCACACGTCGGCTGCCGATCCAAGTGTCTCCGTCTCTCACTCTTGGATGGATGACAATGGATTGTGGATGCGATATTAAATTGTAATATTATTGTGTTAGTGGGTGTGTGGTTGTGATAGTGAATCCTGCGAAATTCTATGTGTTATGTTTCAACCTCCTCACTTTGGTTCTTGTTTATAGAAAATAACCTTCGATATGTCTACTCCGTATTTGAGAGAGAGCGAGCGCCCAGGGCAAAGGGTGAGGGAAAAAAAGTGGTGGCCTAATCCCCCTATCCCCCTGCACGTGGCGTGTAATTGGTACGAAGAGCAATACCCAATACAGGAAGTAAGGAGCGCCACAGCCCCGCATCATTCTTGGCCCGGTCTTGTCGTCTTGTCCCTGTCCTCCGCCGGGCTGTGCAAGCGGTCTTTTCTGGGCAAGGCTCGGCTCCGGATGTCCGCACAGGACAAGAACCCAAGCCTCCCCCTCCTCTTGCTTCCAAGACTTCCTCTCTTCTTATCTCTCCTCATATTCCCCCCCTGACTTGTCCTCTTTCTGTGTTTACAGTCTTCTCCCCCCCCATCTCACTTTTTGTGTATATTACATTGCGTTTGTCAACTGTGTCTACGTTCAGTGTCACATACGCGTTACATTCGTAATTGTTGTCATAATCAACGCATCGTGGCGTCTGATCCCTCGTCTGTCATCCCTGATCATCGCTACCAGCCAGAACGCTCTTCGGTCAGCGCGCCTTGTGTGGTCTCTCGAGGGAATTTCCACCTTGTTTGACGTGAACTCAGCCATCTCACAACTACTTCCGCTCCCAAGAAAGGGACAAGAATTTTTCTTGGCAATGTCGGAACCCCAAGGCACCACGTCCCCTTCAACGGCGGCCGCTCCTATTCCCACGTCGACCGCGCAGGAGCAAACCCCAACCCAATCGCCGCCTCAGGTTTCGGCTGCTTCGACATCCTCGGTAACGGCAACGGCGGCGGCGGCTGCCGCAGCAGTAGCCAGCCCCCCTGTCAATGGCACTACTCGCCCGACCGAAGAATTGTCTTGTCTTTGGAATGGATGCTCTGAGAAGTGTCCGACCCCAGAATCCCTCTACGTAAGCTTACCACAGCAAGCAATGTCGCCACCTGTCCTTGCGATACACCACATAGGAGTCGCGCGGTACTAACGAGTTCACAGGAGCATGTCTGCGAGCGTCACGTTGGTCGCAAGAGCACAAACAACCTCAATTTGACCTGCCAATGGGGTAGTTGCCGTACTACCACCGTCAAGCGCGACCATATCACCTCCCATATCCGAGTACATGTGCCCCTCAAACCACACAAGTGCGATTTTTGTGGAAAGGCCTTCAAGCGCCCTCAGGATCTGAAGAAACATGTTAAGACACATGCGGATGATTCAGTACTCGTCCGGTCGCCTGAGCCTGGTGCCCGGAACCCAGACCTGATGTTTGGTGCTAATCCTGCGAAAGGTTTGTTTATCTGCGCCAGGCCGGATTTACTTCGAAACTAACCGTATTACACTTCAGGCTATGCTACAGCTACGCATTACTTTGAACCGGCGTTGAACCCCGTTCCCAGCCAGGGCTACGCCCACGGGGCTCCTCAGTACTACCAGTCTCATCACCCACCTCAGCCATCGAACCCATCTTATGGCAATGTCTACTATGCGCTCAACCACGGACATGAGGCTGGCCACGCATCTTATGAATCGAAAAAGCGTGGATACGATGCGCTCAATGAGTTCTTTGGTGATCTGAAGCGTCGCCAGTTCGATCCAAACTCTTATGCTGCAGTTGGGCAGCGCTTACTAGGCTTGCAAAGTCTGTCTCTCCCTATCTTGAGCGGCGGTCCGCTCCCTGAGTACCAACCCATGCCTGCGCCTGTGGCAGTGGGTGGCGGAGGCTACAGCCCTGGTGGCCATCCACCGGCTCCGGCTTATCATCTCCCTCCGATGAGCAACGTCCGCACCAAGAACGATTTAATCAACATCGATCAGTTCCTGCAACAAATGCAAGATACTATCTACGAGAACGATGACAACGTGGCAGCAGCTGGTGTCGCCCAGCCGGGTGCCCATTATGTCCATGGTGGAATGAGCTATCGCACCACGCATTCGCCACCCACTCAGCTGCCTCCAAGCCATGCCACGGCGGCTACCCCTACAGGTCCCATCATGACCAACCCTGCGACACATTCACCCTCCGGGACACCTGCGCTCACACCGCCCTCGAGTGCACAGTCATATACCTCGGGTCGGTCGCCTATTTCCTTACCCTCAACAAGCCGGGTGTCTCCTCCACATCATGAAGGTGGCTCGAGCATGTACCCACGCCTTCCATCGGCCACCATGGCTGACAGCATCACCGCTGGCTACCCAACCACATCGAGTGCAGCTCCGCCATCCACCCTTGGAGGTATCTTTGACCATGATGACCGTCGCCGGTACACTGGTGGCACTCTGCAGCGTGCCCGCCCTGAGGAGCGTCATCTGCCTGAGCCAATGGACCTGTCGCATGATAGCAAGGATGATAGAGAGCGGACACCGCCAGCCAAGCCACGTCAAGCCCCGTCATCACCCGGTCGCATTTCCGCCAGCTTGATTGACCCTGCTCTATCGGGTTCGGCGACTGAGGCAGAGACGCTGCGGACGGCCCAGGCCGCGACCGAGGTCGCTGAGCGATCAGACGTGCAATGGGTAGAGAAAGTCCGTCTGATCGAGTATTTGCGGAGTTACATCGCATCTCGTCTGGAACGGGGCGAATTTGAAGGCACCGCCCCTGAGACTCTCAGTGAGTCGCGCTCACCGGAGGTTGATTCTGATAGTCACATGGAAGGTGTGGAGACTGAGCCCGCTGTCCGCCCGGCTAAATCTGAGGAACCTTCGGTCAAGCCTGAGACGGGGGGTGATGCGGTGATGTATCCAACGCTCCGGGGTGTAGATGAGGACGGTGATTCAAAGATGCCTTAATTTAGCGATAATTCTTTTTAGCTTCATATTTCATTCTTTTCTTCTTTTTCACCCTTGTACTGGGTACATTGTCTCTGTTTGCACTACTATTAGTTGTTTCTCTACTCTTGTTGCAGACACTTTTCTTATTTCACGGCTCACCACGAAACCGTTCTTGGAGTTTTATCTATTTTTTTTTTCCCCCTGCACTTGCTTGTGGGGTCTCTGATTGTCCGACTCCTAAATATCTACTGCATTTGTGGCCGCTGGTCGTGCATATTCTGTCAGACTGTTGATTTGGACAATTCTGTTCTTGTATAGTGGGTTTGTCAATGGAATGAAACGGATGGGGGTTTTTTTGATTTAACCCATTCAATTTCTCAAACCGGGTGTTCTACGTTTCGTAGGTCTGGAGTATTTTATTGGACAGCATGTACCGAAGCATTTGGTGCGATGCATGAATGAAATCCGGGAAAAGGCAATCCAATCACCACGCCCGTTTGCAAACAAGACATATTTATTTGGGTTATGGCCCATTGGTTTGTTGTTGGATTTAGGCTAGAAGAGTGTATGTAACTATATGCGATGTTACCTGATCTTTTTTACCCGGAGGGTGTATTTATTTTTGATTGATATACTTATTTTCATTATTAATATTTATTTTTGATTTTCCAGAGTTTTCAGTTTCCGTCTGCTGGGAGAAATTTGTATGGGTTTGGTTGAAGTTGCAGAGGTAGATCGAATCAACACATTCCAGCGGGACGACGCTAAACGGAAGACGGCGACCATGACGCAAACAGCGGCATTGGAGTTGGATGGATCACAGTCATGGATTCGCCCACCTCATGGGTACCATACAAGGGGTATCCAAGGGTGCTTTCTGATTGCCCGATCCGGTGTTCTTCAATTTTGGTTCAGTTGGAGAATACACACGGAGAGTGGAGGAACAAATAAGCGGCGTTCTTGTTTGCTTGTTGATCCATCAGTAGGAACCCGACGACTCGGTTCCTCATGGGGTTAACTCGTATCTTATAGACTTGGGTGCGTGGTGGGCAGGTAACTGTTTAGGGCTTTTTCCGTTGACTTAGTACGAAAATGTAGTTTGTACACAAGAGGGGGGAGAGAAACATGGATGTAAGGATGTTTTCCTCAGTTCCTGCAACCGGGGCCACACTCACTTTCTCTTTCGAGTCCAGTGATTTTTTTATGGGTCACTGTCACGCTTTTCTGCTCCCATAAAGTCCTGTCTACTGCTGGGGTTCTGTTGTCTTGTCTTTACATTTTGTTTTGGTTGGTCTCCACTGTCTGTTTACGGCGGCGGGGATTTAAGTCCATTGGGAATATTTGAGACCTCGCACTCCACGAAGGTAGTATCGGGATAGTGTTTCTTTTTTTAAATGCGGGATATTAAAAGAAGAGCAATTCTGGAAGGGAAGAAAGAAAAGGAAAGAAAAAATACATGATATTTATTTGGTTCAGAACTTGACATTCAATGTTTTGGAAACAAAGCGAGAAACGACAGCATAGGTATATGGATTGATAAGTTTGATAGAGATTGAGTGTTGTGGTACTACTAGTCAGTCGATCCGTCAGCAACCGACTGACTTGAACTCTTCCCCACACGGAAGCGGTCACGCCCCAAACACCCGCCGGCGCGCGTTATCGTCATCGCTTCTCTTTTCTTTCTTTTTCCCACTTTCTTTCAAACGGTTCTGATCTCTTCCCTACAACAACAAGCCCTTTGTCGCCTGCCAACCTCTGTGCGACACCCCTGGAATAACCAATCTACCCCGGGATACCCTAGCAAACCCCTCGACAGACTCTATCGATTACCAGTGAGGGAAAAAAAATTCCCGTGGCTGAATAATAAGCCAGCCACGCCCAGATCGCGTTTCTTGCGCGGTGGCAAACGATCCTTTGGTTTTACCCTCGAGAGAACACTCGGGTCTAGGTTTTCCTTTGCCCTCTTTGGGCCAACCTCCCTTCGACTTTTTACACCACCCCCGACCTCGACCATTTGCTCGCTCTTTTTGCGCGGAATTCGTGAATTCCTAGGACTCGTGATTTGCGCACAGAAACCCAACAAAGGCTAGATCTGTTATCGGCGATAAGACGGACAACTTCGCCGCTTCACAAAAAAAAAAGCATATTCACCACAGACAGTTTACTGTTCGCTTGACCAAGGATGCCACTATCCAACAGGCGCCGCGCGCGGCGCAAGGAAATTCAACTGCAGGAGACCTCGGACGCGGAGGCCCCGGATTCGTCACCTACCCGTCCGTCAAACAAGAAGCGCAAGGTGTGTGGTTGCACTTTCTCTGCTAGGGGATATATTTTGTTCCCCCTGTTATTCCTGGTGGTTGGCTAACCTCTAATACCTGCAGGTCGAACGGACCTCCCCTCCTATCAAGACTACCGAATCCGCCGATGAGGCCGACGACTCCTCCCCCGAACAAGAATTATCGGAGAACCAAGATCTTGTCGACATGGTGATATCGTACCTCGATGCCGCTCGGGAAGAAGTCCGCGTTCTGCGCGACCACTCCAATATGAAAACAGAAAATAAGCAGAGCATTCGCGCCTACGCAAAAATCGCTGGCCGCAATTGGACATACTATGTCAAAACCCTCCATGTCAACATTGGACGCGAACCAGATCGGGAACAGAAGCTAGATGAGCAGTCTAGCCCGGTCACTATCGCCGCGCGGGCGTTACCAGAGGTTAATGTGGATTTGGGTCCCAGCAAATTCGTATCGCGTTTGCATGCGGAGATCTTTTATGATGGCGAGGAGACGGCTTCCTGGCATATTCGTGTGAATGGGCGTAACGGTGTGCGGTTGAACAATGCCATTCTCAAGCGCGGCACCGATGCGATCCTTTCGTGCGGCGATATCATTGAAATTGCCAACACCCAAATGATGTTCGTTACACCCGGTGATAAAGCCAACATTCAACCCAGCTTCGTCCAACGTGCACAGCGCCTTGCCAATGGGGAGGAGGACCTGGCTACATGGGATGCTTCACAACACGCCCATCCTCACCCGTCAACGTCAGGGGCTCCCGAGACTACACGTCCTTCAACAGGTCAACCGTCATTGGCACCCGCGCCCCAATTCCTCAAGCGCCAGGTGACGCCGCCCCCACGATCCCCCGACACTGTTGGAGCGCGGACCGCCAAGCAGTCTCCGTTGTACAACCGAGGCATGATGATGGAGAGTACGGAGGAGATTGACTACAGCAAAGATTCCGCGAAGGATCTGAAGCCGCCCTACAGCTACGCGACGTTGATTGCGCAAGCAATTTTCTCCAGCGATGAGGAGAAGCTTACTCTCAACAACATCTATAATTGGATAATGGACAAGTACGCATTCTATCGGCACTCTCAAAGTGGATGGCAGGTAGGTCATGTTTCACATAGTGATTATTTGATTCGATTGCCCTAACTGGTGGCTAGAATTCGATCCGTCATAATCTGTCCTTAAACAAAGCTTTCCAGAAAGTGCCCCGTCGTACCGATGAGCCAGGGAAAGGAATGAAGTGGCAGATTGCTCCCGAATACCGCGAGGAATACTGGAAGAAGCAGCTCCGTAAAGGCACACAATCATCGGCCCCTTCCTCTCCAGCCACCAAAGATCCAGCCGCACGAGGGGTCAATGGGATAGGAGCCGTTTTCTCCGCTAGAAAGAAGTCTCCCCCTGTGTCGTCTCCGGGATTCAGCTCTTTTCCGGTCGCCCCGGTTGAGGCATATACACCGGAACGGGGCTCGCGGGCAGGTCGGGGCGGTCCTCAGGACCATTCTTTTCGTCCGCCTGTTCGAGAATACGAGGAGCCATCGCCATTGCCTGCTCGCTCAGCCATCAAAAACAGCAGCAATGGCACTAGCCTTCGGTATGGTCTGTCTGATAATGTAGCTTCGCCGCCGATCCTGTCATCCTCCTACTACGACGAAGGGCCTTCATCCATGATTACCCCGGCACCGCAGAGGCAGCAACCGCGACTACCACCGCCCAGTACGGCCCAGATCCCGTCCAAGTTTATGCCGATGAGCTCGCCCGCGCAATTTTGGAAATTTGCAGATATTGGCAGTACCCCCGCCCGCCCGGTTCCTGATATGAGCCCGCTCAAGGGTGACCCGGGGGATGGACTGGGCAGCATTCCGAGCAGCAGCCCGCCCCCTCCGAATCTAGTCAGCCCTAGTAAACCGGGGACGGCCAATGGTCTCGGCAGCGGTCGATTGCCCCCGCGGCGTGAGCATGACCCGGGGGTCCGGTCAGCCGCGAACGGCGCAGGTCGGGATCTGGGCGATGAGGAGGATGAAGATGACGGAGCTGGGTTTGACCTTGCGAGGTAAGTTTAGATCATTTTGAACGAGACGTGGACATGCCCCATGGCTAACTTCAAGACAGGGGCTTTCAACCGATCGGGTCATACCATCGGCAGTTGAGTAACGCAGCCCGTACCAGTGCTGCAACATCTTAATTGTTTAATGTTTTCCTTCTATTGTCTGATTTGACGTCTCCGTATGATTTTCATGGCTTCCTTTACGATACGATATTATTGCTAGAGCAACTGCCCGCGGCAGTGACACGCATAGAACGGAGTGGACAGAATGGGGATGATGAGTGTGTTGTTGGGAGAAAAAGAGAGAGAGAGAGATTCAGATTCTCTGATCACTAACTCAACTAAATTAAACTACTACTTCTGTGATGTACTACTTAACGTGAGCAATGAGATAATGTACCGAACATCAATCAAATATCAATATCAAAAAATCTACATCAAATGTTGCACATCCGGCCAAAACCGCTCCTCCAACCACACAACCTGCCTCCACCATCGTTCACACCGTGTAAGAATTTCCTCCTTCTCCCTGCCCTCCTCCATCTCGCCAACCCAAGCATCAACAACCTTCCCAATCCCATCCACAAACCCCTCAAACTCTTCACTCGTCCAATTTGGAATAAACCTCTCCCTCAACGCCCCCCCATCC
>MBFL02000292.1:0-45280 GCA_001696595.2 Aspergillus hancockii
GGAATAAGACTGTTGCGTGGGTTTGGTGGAGGAGGCCGGAGGAGTGGGCGGGGGTTTTGGGTGATTGGGTATGTATCTTCTTTTCTTTTGTTTCGTTTTGTTTTTGTTGGTGGTGGTTGGATGGGGGCTGATTGGTGTGTAGATTGAAAATACGGGGCAGAAAAATGTGGTTTTGACGGTTTATGAGCTGGTGGAAGGGGAGGTGACTATGTCGCAAGGTAAGTTTTTGTTTGGGTATCGTGGGTTAAGGGGGTTTAATGCTGACGGTTGATAGAATGGCATGGGATGGATGTGGATGTTATGATGAAGACGCTGCATGTCCTTGTGAAACGGGGCAAGGCGCAGATCTTCGGTGATGAGGGCCAGGAAGGTGTTAAGTTCTTCTGATGAGAGCAAGCATTCACCTAGCGCGGGCGTTGAATTCATCCACGGTCATCATGGCTATTCATTAAATCGGTCGGATACGACAATAATTTCTACATGATAAGATCCAGAATATACACAGAAGAATCACTTCACAAGTAGGAAAAGCCTGAGAGAAGTCCAGAAAGTCGCTGGCGATGTGAGAACAAAATCATTTCTAGAGCAAGACACTGGCTTACTCCATCTTGTCAGCCATATCTTCGCTCAGCTCATACTCATCTGCTGCCCGCAGCTCTTGCGACATGGCAATGTCAAGAAGCCAATCCACGCGCACGATTCGCGGTGTTTTGCCAATACCCTGAACCATCTGCCGGAACCGTGGCCAAAGTCTCTGATGATCAGGTGCCACACTGCTGAGAAGGTACACTTCCTCATCTGCACCATCATCCTCGCTTTCCTCACGTTGTGACTGATACGAAACGCGTCCGCGGAAGAGCGAGCAATTTCCTCCATTGGTGTCGACAATGGATTTGAAAGCATCAAAACCGCCACGGATAGTTTCGACACAATAAATCTGATATCCTTGCAGAAGCTTGTTTTTATTCTTCTTGGCGTTTATCGTGGATACTTCCAGAGAGAATCCGAATCGCTTCTCTGCAGCTTTATCGTCTAGGAGGAACTCCGCAGGATCCAAGAGCTCGTCCTTTTTAAGGCACCCTGTGATGTAATCGATGCTGATGATCATGGGGCTGTAGGCGAGTGCGTTGACAAACTTAGGGGTTCGTAGTACAGACGGGGCAGCAAGGTGAGAACACTTCCGGGCATCCTGGACAACCATAATCCCAAGTTCCCGAAGTTGTCGCTGTCTTCTATTAGTTCCTGCTCCGTGAGGGATAAACACAAAGCAGCAGGAGATTGGATTCACAAACCTTGTCTGCATCTTCTTTCTTCAGGTTTCCGACCCACTTCTGGTACCCCGTAATCAAAAGATGCATTGCCACGGGAGTCTTTGACTTCTTCTGCCTCTTTGCCTCTATTTCCTTTTCTTCGTCACTTTCAGCCTCAGGTTCGATTGATCTTCGCTTCTTAGCATTTAACGTAATTCTATCCTCGTCTGTCTTTCTACGACCTCCGTAGATTACTCCACCAACACGCTTCTTTTCCTTTTCGTACAGCGCAATATCCGGTGCGATCTCATGAAGGCGGGCGGTGGCAGCTTCTTTGGACTTCCGACTGCTAGTGGAGGACGGGGTATCGTTCTCCTTGCCTTCTGAAGTAAGTCGGGCACGCGCAGGGGTCTGTAATTTTCTGTTCTCCGAAGGCTTTCGTGGCTTGCCAGCTGGTGTTGCATTTCCTGCATCTGAGATAGCGCCATCATCTTCTGGCCCCTTAACCGGTAATTGCACGGAAATTGCTGCCTTGCCGGGCGCAGCGTTCCGGTCCTTGTTCTGCATAACTCGCCGTGGACTCTCGGATTTTGTGTCTGATGGGTAAAAAAGACTTTCAAGAATACCTTTGTCCAGCCGTGTTTGACCGATCACCTCTCCTAAATTGGTCCTTCGGGGGAAGTGCGTATAACGGGGATCGGAGACCGGTTGTAGCTTCCATTTTGCGTAGCTTTCTTCAAGCCATAAGTGATTAACCACATGCAGCCCCCATTCTTTCGCTGCAGAGCATTTTTCGCTGTTCCCATGCGCAGTCACCAAATGTGTGTTGTCTTGTTTCAAGGTCTTGGTACACTCTGCCCCTGCTGCTGCGGCTAGATTTTCCAAATAGGCCCTGCCTTCACCAACATAATTGGACAAACTGATCTTAAATCCTTCGAATCCTGGGATCGGATTGCGCGAAACAGGGTAATGTAGCAACCGTCGAAGAGGCGAAGTCCATGTGTTGTATGTCATCAAATGATACAGCCAGGATAAGTTTCCAACCTCTTTGTTCAGTCTCGATGCCATGCGATATGCAAAGCCTTCTCTGTACCGACAAATCAAGATGTCTGCTTTTGAGACGTCAGATGTGACAGTACCCCCACCTTCTTCGATGATTTCGGTGATCGAATCCAGTAAATGCGAACCGATCCCAAGGTCAGTGGAAAGCATGATTTGTTTCCCTTCAAACACATCCAGCTTTGGTCGAGGTGTTGGTAGGGTAGTTGGATCTGCTGTGGAAGCTCCGACGATAGCTCGGTTATCTATAGAGCGGATCGGTGCATCAGGACCCGCGCGCAGAATTTCTGGGTTTGGTAGCGTATATGGGCGCTCGTCGATTCGTCGCCCGAGCTTTAGACAGTCGTCGAACCTGTGATCCAAGAATCAAGTCAACCGAGTTCCTTCATTAGCTTGCAATTGTAAGCCGTGAGCCTTACCAGTGCGGCAGCACTATCTTGACGTTCAACTTTTTGCCTATTGCCAATCGAGCCTTGTCGGAATCTGTGGTCAAATCGACCAAATGAGTGACCAGTGCGGTTATTCTGGGGCTGTAGAGCCCGCCTTTTGCCATAACTCCGCCGATAATCGCATCCTTGTCACCTTCGGGGATATCGCCGCAAGTAACCACAACATCATTTAAAAATAGTCTAGGGTCGGGACTGTACTGTCGTGGATTTGCTAGCTTTCTTTTGGACAGACACGCATGAAGCCATTGTGGTTTGACAACAGGAACCAAAGCGTCGTTGGCGGCATCGAACGCCGGGAAGTCGATAGTAGAAGAAACGAGATGGGTGAATTCGATTAATGATGGAAATGTAGCTGGCGGCTCATAGATGATGGATTCACCACCTTGCTCCTCGAGGGTTGTCGCAAGCTACTCAGTATGCGTGTAAGTGTCTAGCCCAACCGAAGGCGCCAGATGAAAGGATAGGCCACTGCATACCTGATGCGCTGTGTCGAGACTTAAATCATTCGAGCAGATTATACAGACCTTGCACTGGTCGAAGAGCTGAAGCTCCTCGTCGCGGGCCCCCATGACGGGATATAATAACCTTACTTCTTCTTTTGGTATTGTGTGAGGGAATGTCACAACTAGAAGTAAAATACAATAGTAATGTTGACTGACTGACGGCTGAGATCTGTGGTGACGATTTCCAGATTATGTGATGCGATGCGATGCGACGCGCCGACGCGCCGGGACGACACCAGGTCACGTGAAACTGACAGGTGATAACTATATTTGGTAGGGGTCATATCAAGGGCTTCGTCTACTCTTCCTCACCCAAAACTGAAGATTGTCCATCCGTCTTATATGATGTGCTCAGCAATACTAACGAATCAATGTGATCCAGGTTGAGAGACCCTTCATGGCCTCGGGGGACATCCAAAGTCACGAAATAACATCATCCTATCGGTTCTTGAAGGTCTCCAATTTTGAAAGTGAAAAATGCAGGTTAAGAATTAATCGGTAGGATGCAAAAGCTTTCATAAAACGACTATTCCCAGTCAATGCCCAAAAAAAGCAGGCATTACTGGTGCATAACGCGAGATAGCAATGAGCGTGTCCCGGCACTACCTCTCGGGCCATTTCATTTGGAATGAGATGTTCCTCGGCTCAGTGACCCAGTCCACGGCAAGTGTCGCCGCACATGGCTCCGTTACCCCAGACCACAGCCAGGATCATCCACCTTTTAAAGCCCACTGGGGCCCCATTCAAGACATCGGAAGGCGATTAATTACCTATGAAATGTCTTCCCCCACCGACTCTGGTCCCTTTCGCATCGTCGACCATGTGGTCGACTGCCAGCATATTCGGGAATATCCCGCGGCTACAGCCCACGAACAGGAAGATGAATTACATTTAGCTGTGAAGCAGTATATACCTCTGGACAATCCAAATCCCCAGCCGGGAGACGTCACTATTCTTGCCGCACATGCAAACGGCTTCCCTAAGGTACATCATCAATACTACATGCGGGCGCAATCATGGCTCTTCCGTCTACGACACCTCAAGTTAATCCCGCTTTCTAGGAACTATACGAACCACTTTGGGAAGATCTGTACGCCCGATCCAAAGTCAATGGTTTCCGCATTCGAAGTATCTGGATAGCGGACGTTGCACATCAAGGGCAAAGCTATGTATTCAATGAGGACCGTTTGGGAAATGACCGTAAGTAACAATGCTCTTCTTTGGAACTGCAACCATCGTGTCACTAACGACTCCGTACATACAGCCAGCTGGTTTGATCATCCCAGGGACCTCCTACACCTCGTCAATGTAAAGCGCAAAGAGATGCCCCGCCCGATTATAGGAGTTGGCCATAGCATGGGCGGCGCACATCTGTGAGTCTCCTGCAGGATAAGCTTTGCATATCTCATTAACAATCGCCACCCACCACAGTGCGAAATTATGTTTAATGCATCCTCGGCTCATTCATACCCTTGTACTACTAGACCCTGTTATCCAGCGTCAAACAACGCAATTAGACCCTCTGTCATCCAAAGATGAGCGAACAATGGCAATAGCCAAAACAACCCAACTATCCACCTATCGGCGAGACCTCTGGCCTTCCCGAAAGGCCGCTGCAGAAGGCTTCAATCGAAGCCCATTCTACCAAGCGTGGGACTCCCGCGTCCTCGATCGCTGGATCAAACACGGCCTACGAGAACTCCCTACAGCCACCCATCAGCTTCCGAACGGAACATCCAAAGACAACGAGCGACCTGTGACTCTAACGACACCCCTCCACCAGGAAGTCTTCACCTTCTCACGTCCCAACTATGACGGACCCCCCGGTAAAGATGTACCGCTAAATCGGGTCACACATCCTGATCTCGACCCAACTCATCTAGGCTCCTTCCCCTTCTACCGCCCTGAGTCAGCCAGAATATTCGCAGACCTTCCACACCTCCGACCTAGCGTTCTGTACATATTTGGTGGCAAATCGGACATGTGCCTTCCCGTGATGATGGCTGACAAGATGGCCAACACTGGTATAGGTCTAGGTGGCAGCGGTGGGACAGCGGCTGGTCGAGTTCGCGACGTCTATCTCAAAGAGTTCGGGCATCTTCTTGCCCAAGAAGCGCCGGTTGAATGTGCCGAAGCGGCTGGCAAGTGGTTAGGGCAGGAACTGCAGCGATGGCGAGAGGAAGACGAGAGTTTCCGGCAACAGTGGAGTCGCAAATCGAAAATCGAGAAACTTACGATTGATCCCCGGTGGAAGGAGCACGTCCAGGCCCCGGTAAGACCTAAGAAGGACCCTTCCAAGTCTAAACTCTGAAGAACCGTAATTCTGGAAAAGAGAATGGTTTGTAGCTAGACCAGAGTCATTTGCTCAATTCCAACTAGATCGCCCGATGAACAGTATTATTATACAGAAGTCCATAGTTTACGCGGCTATGAGCTGTAATACTAACTTGGTTTATTGATTCTGTTTTCTCTTTTCTTATTCTGTCCTCTATAAAAAAGGTACTCAGGTCCTGGCCAAGCCAAAGCCAACGTCTATAATAATAAGCAAAAATCAACCCCAGGATCACGGTCAAGACGCCATAGCTCCTGGCCACAACGCTCGCTCAAACCGGAGTAAGAATATGAGATCAATAAGACAAGCCGCACTAGCTTAGTTTGATTTCTTGGCCACGCCGTTTTGGCCGTTATCTTTGGAGCTAACTCGGATGACCTCCGGGAAGTTCCAAAAATGCGGCCACCACAGGTAATATTCATCCTGTCGATTGTTCAAACAATGACGCAGCCAGATACCCCAGACTATATAAAGGTACGCGCCAATGCCGGTCATGAGGTGCCTAGATTACGAAGAAGCAATATTAGCAGATGCATCACAAACAAAGATTTAATGCGAGAAAGAAAAAAAAAGACATACCACCAGCCATGACCCTCAAGGAAGATACCCCACGGAAGCCCCACTACCCGGCGCCATCCGCGGATCCTAGAGCAAAAGTGGTTATCCAAGAACCAGATAAAGAAACCACCTAAAAACATGCTCAATCCATAAACAACCATGAACCACATTGTCTTCAGGGTCTTGACATCCCGCACGTTCTCGTAATGTTGACGCTCCTTGGAAGGAACGGGCAGACCCTGCTTCTCTCGCGCTAACCGATCTTCCTCGGTGGTGTGGCGCCATTTAGGACGGAGGGTTGTCTCCATGGTGTGCATGCTGCGCAGGACGACGACGACGGTTAAGAGTGCGTACGCATTCTGGTGGAATACTGGGTCTTGGAGGTAGTGGTAGTAGAGGGTGATGAAGACGGCGAGACTGGATAGGGAGAGGGCTAGGAAGATGCGGATTCCTGTTGGCCTTGAGTAGGAGAAGGAAGCGTAGCACATTAGACAGGTGGTGTAGATCATGGAGAGCTCGTCGACGAGTTGCATGGGATCTGTAGAAGGTGGTCTGGTTAGCGATTTCGAATGTTACTCCTTCTTGCTGGGCTTAGATACTAGGACTTGCATTTGAGTGTTGAATGGAATAGAAAACTCCCGGTTCCGACCAGGAGATAACCATAAAAGGCTACTTCGAAGATCTGATCGTGTCCATTGCGTCTACAACTGAGAATACCTTTGATCCCGAGCCACATGAACAAAAGGTTCGTTAGGGCGTTGACAATTTCGGCGGAATAGATGGTCGCATAGTAGTCCTAATTTATGGAGCGATTAGTATGGGTAAAATTATATCGAGAAGAGCAATGAACAGGTTGCGCACCTCTTCACACCAATTCAGGGTCGACGTCACGGGGCTCCAGTATCCAGCCTTAGCAGGCGGATATGGAATGAAAGGTAGGGCAGGCCACTCAGGCATTGCGGGCAGACCGACTCCGGCTGTGCGCGGATAGTTGTCAATCTCCTTGCGGTCGAGTAAAGAAAGGGAGGAGTTATAGGAAAGAGGGCATGGCAGGTACAAGAGGGCAAGAAATGAAATGTACAAAGGAAGAGGCGTCGACTGGCGTTCGCCGCTGTTGGAGAGTTCCTTCACAATAAACTCGCTTTCCGTTTGGTTCACCCAAACCCGTGACGTCGATACATTACGACTAGTCAGCCGGAGCCATCACTGTCATCTCCGAAGTGCAGCAAGCCGATTGGTCAGTTCAAGACTCCGTCGTTGCCGGATGAATGCCTCCCAGCAACTGGATTACTTACTAAGTATTTTTGACCGTAATGGATGCATTCGGTCCATGGAAGCATTCTCAATTAAGATTCCTGAATGCGCAATGAAGTGGGTTCTTGGTGACCTGAGTCCTCCTAGTAGTGTGCCCCTAATGGTTAGGTTTCTGCCTGATATTTGTGTTTGTCCTACCGAGTATCAATCATCTTTGGCACCTAGAATGTATGCATGTACTGTATGTACAGAGTACTTATACCTCGGTACAATCCATGCGTAGGTGGAGTCGAGGTAGTAATCCCTCAGGGCGCACTGCATGCATTGAACCAGGTTTAGATACCACCTGCCTATCTCGTGGGCAATGATTACGCCCTCTATGGAATGAAAGTAAGCTGATGTACTTACTGTATCAGGCTTGTACCGTACCTTTTTCACCTGCAAAATGCTTGTATCTTAGTACCGGAAATACACAGCATGTGGCTGCTCATGGCGGTCTCCGACCAATCACAATGCATCCGGAACGGAGCTCTGATGACTTCACCAACCGTGATGATCCAGAGGAAAAACACTCCCGATTTTTGGAACCTCACCTCGTACCTGATCTGAGAACTTCTCAGATCTGACCTGTCTAATTTTTCTCATTTCTTATTCCTCCCTCTGGCGTGAGATGTGGTCGCTGCCCGTTCCTACGTGATTGTGACCGTACTTCGGTCCCTCGCAAGATTCTCATCATCTACGGAAAAAGCGGTGTCCATCGCGGATGATTTGAATCTGCTGTGATAGTCTCCATCAAATAATCTCGAAGCGCTTATATATTTCAGGCAGCGAATGATCCGGGCCGGGCCTGTAGTATCTTTACAATGTCGAACAGTGCTGCATATGCGGTGCCGCAGGTGAAAAAGACCTCCGCCACCACAAGTATGTCCTTCCCTTCTGCGACTCTTGCTGGTCCATTGGGGCAGTCAATTCAAGCCAGCATGTCCCTAATCTAACAAGACCGTAACTGACCTGTTGATAGCATCAAAAACAACCTTTCATTTCGCTGCCGGTCTCTGCTCCGGTCTCACCTCCGCGGTCCTCCTCCAGCCAGCAGACCTCCTCAAAACTCGAGTCCAGCAATCCCAGACTTCCCTCTTACCGACGATAAAAGGCATCATTTCCTCCCCGAATCCCATTCGCGGTCTATGGCGTGGAACACTTCCCTCAGCACTTCGCACAGGCTTCGGCTCAGCGCTATATTTCACAAGTCTCAATGCCCTACGACAAGGCATAGCGCATACTGGGGTCCCAGTTACCCTCTCCACCTCAAGCGGCAACACCAAAGTCGCAGCTTCATCATCCGCTCTCCCGAAGCTCTCAAACTCAGCCAATCTGGCAACAGGAGCGGCCGCGCGCGTTGCTGCGGGATTTGTGATGATGCCTGTCACCGTGCTCAAAGTACGCTATGAATCAAGTTACTACTCATACGGCAATTTGTACGGTGCAGGGCGTGATATCCTTCGCACGGAAGGTGTGCGAGGGCTTTTTGCAGGATTTGGGGCAACGGCTGCACGGGATGCTCCGTACGCAGGGCTCTACGTTCTCTTCTACGAGCAGTTGAAACGGCGTGTAGCCTCGTTGGCTGATTCGGGAACTGGTACGTCGTCTTCGTCAATCAACTTTGTCTCGGGAGCATTAGCGGCCGGCCTTGCTACGGCGATCACCAACCCGTTTGACGCAATCAAGACTCGGCTGCAGCTTATGCCGAACAAGTATGGAAATATGGTACGAGCGGTCAAGATAATGGTCCGCGAGAATGGTGTCCGAAGTATGTTTGGTGGTCTGGGGCTCCGTATTACCAGGAAGGCACTGAGCTCGGCACTCGCCTGGACTGTGTATGAGGAGCTTATTCTCCGTGCGGAGAAGCACTGGGCGGCAAAGGACTAGGTTTCTTTACAGCTAATGTCTCTATTTCTTCATGTGACTTGAGCATTTTTATAGGAGTTTGGTTGTATCTGAAGAAAGGAGTTTGGGTATACATCGTGGCAATCATCATTGTATCATATATATGTGCGATCATAATCATCAGAATCCCAACTCATGACAAAACATAGAAAAAGAAACCGAACATCAACAAGAAACAGATCAGGTCCAATAGAGACCAGGATTTACCAATAGCAGAAGAGGAGAACGAGAGAGAAAAAAAGATGGCAGGCAATGACGCCGACTTCGAAGGAAAGCAAAACTATAGAGGTATCACTTGTGTTTTGCAAAATAATTCAATCGGTTGGTTATGTGAAAATCCATGCCCGCCGGCTGGGGCTCTTCTTCCGGACAAGATACATCTTGTCTTTCTTTCTATCGTTCACCTTGAGCTCGGTCAAGGTATTCGAGGTCTGGGTAATGAGTTTTCCTTCACGGAGTCGCCGAGTGTGATCGAAGAGCTCTTCCTGGAGGTCTTCCGAGATCCATTCCTTGATGATAATGTAGTTGCTATCGCGCTGTTGGCAGTCAGTTAGCATGGTGTTTTCGAATCGGTAAAGTAGTCGGGGTGGCTCACCTCATCCCAATCCCAAGGCAAGTGGTAGGCCATCAAAGTGTCAGGTAGGAGATGCCTGCGGTGGACCTAAACAATCATGTTAGTTTAACCAGTGTCATAAAGCATTAGCAGCAGATCGGTAGCATACCTTGATCCAAGTCGTCCGGCGGTGCTCCTCCTCCTCCTTGTCACTATCTTTATCCTCTTCCTTCTCTTTATCTTTCTTCTTCTTTTCCTTCTTCTTCTCCTTGTCCTTGTCTTTCTCCTTCTCCTTCTCCTTCTCCTTCTCCCCCTTCTTTTTCTTATTGACGATCTGCTCAATCTCTTCCTCCGTATAGCCGAACTCAACCCTCAGGCGGGCCCTGAACTCCTCGTCACGTCTCTGCTTCATCTCTCTCTCGGCATTTATCCGTCGTTCCTCATTTAACTTCCATTCCTCGATGGCAGCTGCCTTCATCGCAGCTTCCTTACGGTCTCTCTCCTGCTTTTCAAACATGGCCCTTGCCTCCTCGTCCCGGATCTCTTTCTTGATCCGCTCGCGTTCCTCTTCCTCGTCAATCTTGCGCTGGAGCTCCTTGAGCTTCTCCACACGCATCTGCTCTTTGAGCCGCTCTTGCTCCTCCTCCTCCTCGATCCTGCGCTGGAGCTCCTTGAGTTTCTCCTCGCGTAGCTTTGATTTGACATCAGCGTCCTCCCTAGCCTGACGCTGGGCTTCCTCGAACTGGCGTAACTTGTACCGATGCTCTGCGTGTCGTTGCTCCTCCTCCTCTTCAAGCTTGCGCCGGAGCTCCTTGAGTTTCTCCTCACGCAGTTTTGATTTGACACCTTCCTCCTCTCGAGCGTGGCGTTGGGCTTCCTCAAATTGGAGCAGCTTGTAACGACGTTCCGCCTGTCGATGCTCGTCGTCCATACGCTGCTGCTTTTCATACCTCTCAAGTCGCCTTAGTCGCTCGCTAATCTCATCCTCATACCAGTCCTCCTCTTCTTTGAGGATACGAACATCGCGGACATCACGTGCTTCACGGGCATCTTCGCGACTGCGCGCCAATTGCCGCTCTAAACGCTCGATTTCCTGCCGCTGCCTCAGCAGCTCCAGATCCTGTCGCTGATCATTCTTCTGCAGCACTCGCTGGTCAATCAACATGTCGTAATCCCGCTGATATCGTGGTGAAGCCTCCCGCGGAGTACTAGCGGTGCTCGCACGAGGGCGCCCATGAGGCCGCAGGAGAGTCTCATCCTCCGACTCATAGGGGTCCATGAATTCCTGGCGCGATTCATTACGGGCCCTGTTGGCACTTCTGGCCGCGCCCTTGTTTTGCAAGTCATTCTTGATATCGACGATGACAGCCGGGGGTTGTGCACGCTCACGGGACCGTCGTCGCCGGCCGCCCGTGGACGCGGAGCGGTGGAGATGCACATCTTCGTGGACGATGGGAGAGAGATAAGTATTACTAGCAAATTCGGGGCTGAAGCGATGGCGAGAGACTGAGCGCTTCCTCACGGTCTTTCGACGGTCATCTTTCATGGAATAGTCCGATTCTGAGAATTCCGACTCAGAATCGGACCTTGGGATGACGCGCATATGACGTCTCATTTTGGGCGGTGTTAGTTTTTCTTTATTTTGTTGTTCGTGTCACAACCCTTCTGTTATTGTTTGATGCTTTGGCAGTCTTTCCGATGGAAATAGTTGGAGTTGTGGGCTGTAGAAGACGAAGAGGCGGGGCGGTTTCGAATCGAGCAGAAGTGACGTAGCGGGGGAGCAAATAATCCCACAGGAAACAAGAGGGTAGTGAGAACAAATAGAGAAGCACCAAGTACTGGAGAGAAAGTCTCTCGGCAAATCTCAAGATGAAGAACAATTACGAAACGGAAGCAGAGAAGAGAAGAGAAGAGAAAATCAAGCTGAGCCTCAGTGTCAGAGGGAAAAAGAGAGCGAAAGATAGAGAAGAAAAGGACCCAGCCCCCCATGTGCCTCTCGTACTAAACGGCGGGCGGTTCAGCTGAAAGTGGGGGGACAAAAAAGGAACTTAGAATCGTTGATTATTCGATGGACTGTCTTGATTGCTACTGGGCAGGAATCCATTCATTGGACTGGCATTTGGGTTTGGAGGTCAGGCTGAGCGATGATCATCGGGTGGCCATTTGATCAATCTGTGACAACGATGGTAATTAAAGAATTCCAGTATACATAGAACATCCTAAAAGTACTACATTTCCATCCCAATAATCTCTACGTGCCTGGCAATTTGATTGTCAATGATACCCAATAATTGATTAATTTCTTTGCCCCGCGCTTCTTCCCCAACCCTAAAGGCTAGCAGCGGAGATGTGCCATGCATGCCGTTGAGCACTTCTGGGAAACACACAATTCTTCTCCTTTGACTTGTCGATACCGGATAGGTCAGATACGTACATAAATTGACTGGTAAACTACAGGTACAACCAAGGAAAACAAGACGGTTCATCCCGCGGAACCAGAACTTTCTTTGAATCGTCGGGAATGATCGATCGGATGATGTTAGACATTTATGGCTCTTGTTTTGCTTCTGGGAAATTTTCTCGTAATTCTTATAGGTTATGATCCCATATGCTGATCATTTTTGCCATTTGCTGCCTGATGCACCTGACGTCGGTGGGAGTCATGGATTACTTGCTGAATGAAATGTCAGTCAGTTGTGTTGGGTCAGGTGGGGAGCGGGAACTAATTGGTGCTAGCGAGGGGGATTGGGTATGGCTTGCTTATCTTTAGCACTTGCTGCCCTAAATTTCAGGATATCCTAGATTAGATTGACATGTTTAGGGAGTTAACTTAGGCTTGTACCTGCTTAGGTATGGATATGTACATCTATGTACCTGAATGCATTCGATTTTGTTTCTGGCGACAGGACCTTCCTTCTTGTATTACCCATCTGCTGCAGATTTACTATTGAGATTTGGCGCCCTAAATTGCTCTGGGAGTGTTTGAAGAAGTGTTAGTAAGAACATCATGTGGCTATGTACCCTGAGCTATTTACTTATCTATTCTTCATCTTGTGCGAGGTACATATCGTCATGAAAGGTGGTGTGCTTGGCCCTTTGTTCCTTCAAACATGTTACCGACAAGGGCCGCCGTTTTTCTGCCGGGTGTCGTCATACCTGGTAGAGTTTGTGTCGAACAAAAGGACCGTTAGATTTTAAAAGCATTCAGTCCGGGGTTTCATACAATATAGCTCAGTAAGATATTGGCTTGACAAATTGATTTGCCACATGAATTGTGGGGAATCTCTTCCATGCTCGTTCGAGCGTGATAATTTATGGCCCTTGTGAGGCCAGCATTATAGTACATAGGATATACGCTATGTACGGTAGCTGTCACGTCTCCATTATGTTCCCTCAGTATCTATCCATCACAATGGCCTGCCTTTTCCATTTAGACCGGGTGTAACCTATAAGCAAACTTACGGGTCCTGGTTTTCTTATCATGCGATGGCAGAGTACATGCGTCCGCGATTATCTGTCAATTAAGTCAGCAATTCTGATGTATGAACTGGTAGTGGTGTACTTCGCTATGTTTTAAGTGTCTTTTGTATAGTAACGAAGAGTGTTGGAAAACCCTCCATACTAAGTCGATACTGAACATTATGGAAGTAGTTAGTTGCGGCTGGCGCCACTTTGCCTCCAAACACCCAAAACACTCAATTCACACCATTCCTAGGCCAGCTCCCATAACGTCAAGTGCTGATAAACATTCATATGCGGATTCGTGACTGTAGATGCGCGCATAAAAGGCCAATAAAGCTCATGTTATGTTTATTGAAATGTTTTACTCCATCTGTATCTCTTTAATTTTCTCTTTTAATTACTCAGGAGAAGCATATCATGACTGACCCGCAGTTCCCAAAATGTTACATTCCTGTTACGGCTCATGCAATGAGAGTATTGTTCATATGTGTCTATGGATGGTACCGTTCAATGCGGATCCTGACATTGTAAGTAACCCGCATACTCATGGAACACGATACTAATAGCCCATAACGCAGGCGGGTATAGGGGTAAGTAATAGAGATGTCGCTGATCAAAGGAAAAGGATAAATACTTACTAGGGAGATGTGATAGGCAGTACTAGCCTTCTTTATATTTGTTTGGTTCAGCCTTTTTATCGCTATATTCACCATCCTCTTCGTGCAAAAGAGTGTCAAGGAAGACCTACTAAGTAATATCGAGGCCATGCTAATGCATGGCACCCCGAGTCTACTAATGAGGAATGTCTTGTTCTGGAGATTGAACCAGGTCCAGACCCCCCGCATATCCAAAGAACCGTTCCACAGAGGACTTCTGATGCTTAGCGACTAGCAGCTGCTGACTGGTATGGCGATGCTTATTGTGGCATTTTGCCAAGCTAAGCATCCTCACCCAATATCACTTCGAGATCATCTCAACCCTTGCCTGGACGGCCTACGCTACACACGACGTAATAATCATGACAGTCCTTGAGCACATCCACGCTCATCCAGAGAAGTGATGGTGGCGAGCATTGTAGATTTCCAGGATTTACCACACAACATTTGTGGCACAGGTAGTGACCTTTCACAACAAATCCTGAATGTATAGGGTAAATGGTATCCAATGTATCTGGGACGACACGAGCTCAGGCTACAAAATAATAGATCCTCTTCTCCCTGTGTCTCTGCTCTTGATGGCTTACGGTTAGTGCAATGTACACCCTTTACCCTGAGTACCTGCCATCGGTGGCGACCGTTGGGGACTATACCACTTTCCTGTTCAAGTCACCTGGTCGATTTTATTTGTCTGCAAGGACAAAGTACAACGAGAGTGTCCATCTTCCCGAGCGGCTACTGTGGTCTGTCCTGAAGACCGTCTCTTTCATTCTCTTTATAATAGTCTTTACTTTCTATCAGATAACCAGCTCTTTATTCTTCAGTCTTGTTAGACTATATGTCGTTTCTCATAAGGGGCACAGTTTACGTCTTACGGCTCAAGAATCAGGCCTCACGAAACGGACTTCAAGGAGATGAAAACAGCTGGGGCTTCGGTCAGATACTACCGCTATTTCTCCTAGCATTGACGTTCTTTGCTACAGTGGAAGTTTATTACGGTGAGTCCTTGAATAGAAAGTTTGAAGATGCCGTGGGGGGTTAACAAAACACAGGTGATTATCTGCATGTTACTCGAATATTCACGAACCAGTCTGAGGAACCGGAGGAAATACAGATATCGAGAAGTGATACATTAAGCGATGCAGAACTGAGACCCTAGATGCTCTGGGTATTCTCGAGACGTGAATACTTCAGCTCACCCTATATAGGACCGTACTTTTTATTCTTGCTATGGGGATCCTGTTCGGTCTTACCAAGTCAGGGAGTGGGGGCTATGTTTTGTAAAGCAGTTCCCCTTTTTCTCCTTCTATTGATCTATGTTGTTTGTGTTATGTGGTTTCTAGGATTGTAATAGTCATGTTTCCCGTCTTTTTGGTAAGGTAGAGTGTGCAATCTGAGTGGAATAAAGTATAAAGAATAAACCCTAAGACTGTATACAAATAGGGGAATATGCCTTTGAAAAAATACCTGTGTATTTCGATATAATTCACAGTGAATCATATACTTCCACGGAATTACTAGCAATGATGCCTTGAGTCGTTGCTGTGATACTGTACATACTTGCCCCAATAACCATATCAATTCCGTAACAGATGCTTGGGGTTCTATAGTTCCAAAAATGATGAACATACAATTGGGAGCCAAGCCCTAAACAACCAAATTGGGTCCGGCTAGGGCAGGTATCAATCAGCGGATACCGTCAAATCGTCATCCGTAATTTGAAGTGAAATATATTAGAATTGTGATAATACTGATCTGGTGATTCCATAGGATCTTGGTTTCCACCTGGCGATTGGAGGCGACGGCGGGTAATTGAAGTGGACAGGAATATGCGCCAAGTCTCTAGGTAGCTTCTAGGAGAAACATCCACTGACGACCAATGGAACTTGCGGTCTACCGGAAAGTCCCAGCGGCCGCCACAGAAACTTGGTCTAGCCAGTGTGACTGCCAAAGCTCAGCGCATCGGCACAAAAGAAGCGCTATATCAGGAGTCCGGACGTCAGCAGACATGCCTACGAGCATAGCCTGCTATCCTCATGTATCAACTCGAACAACGCACCGCGTGGGGCCATGGTTCAAAGCGCCTGATCAGTTCTCTTATTTTCCTTTCCACTGACGCAGATATCCTTAATCCCAGGAAGACCCAACCCCAGTATAAATGACCCAACCACGAACAAACCACCTCAAGCCTTCCCACCACTCTTCACAAACCGCTCATAATGCTCCAAACTATTCTTATGCGTCAACTCCAGCGAGTTCAGCTTCTTCTCCAACCCCGACACATCCGACCTAAGCTCCGCGCGCTCAGCCACTAACCGCTTATCGACCGTCGATCTCGGTACACCCACGAACCTAGCAAAACAGTGTCAGCGCCGATTCCCGTCTTTCCCCTCTCAGAAATGTACTGCGAGCCCACTCACATCTTTCCAACACCCTCGTAGACGCGCGTATCACTAGGTAATGTCCCCATCTCATTCGATGTAAGTTCTAGTAGTCGGATGGCCTTTTGCTTAGTGGTCATTTGGGCCTTTGCGAGGCCAATTTGTTGTTGTGAGGATACTATGCGGTTTTCGAGCTCATGGAGGAGCTGGTTTTCCGCCGCGTTATTAATTGGTTGTGTTTGGAGGTGGGATAGATAGAGGGGGAGAGACGGGGGTGATTTACCTTCTGCAATGCTTCATTGGGGAGAGACATTTTGGCGCGCTTGATGGGGGTATATCTGTATATGAGGGGTGAGTGGTGAGGGTGTTGGGAGTTAGGATTGCGGAGCGGTTAAGGGGGGTCAGATTGCAAGGGTCTCGTGTTTATGGGTGGTTGCGGGTTGCGTGAGGCACAATTAGCAAGTTGCGGGTTGATTTGACGGGGTTTTGTTGGCTTCGTTGTTATTTAAGGCGAGACGGAGCTCTGGGGATGAACTTATCGGCGGGCAGAGCTAAGATTGCCCCCGCTGTCTGTCCGCCCGGCGGGAGATTGCCTGATACGGTTATGATGTAGGGCTTAGGGCTCGAGTGCATGGTTTTACTATATGGAGTGCTTCGGTTTGATGTCGTTCTTGATGTTAGCTATCTCTGTTAATTGAATGAAGAATCCTTCTTTAGGCTTTTAAATGCAGTATATGCTCAAAGAGTTTCATTTTATTCACCGTTTAGAGGGGCATGGATATGAAGGCTACTGGAGAATATAGGATTGAATGGCAACTTCAGATCCTCAACCCCAAACTAGGAGAACAGTAGAAGAAGAAATGGAAAAAAGTGCATCGATATGGTAAGCGATATACCATTCAATAATGCATAGAGGCTCGCATCTTATTGTAATCAGCCTGCGTGATTGGCTTGTACTTGGCAGGCTCCTCACTCATGCATGATGGAATGCATTCAATCACAGAATCTGGGTCAGGAGACATAAAGTACGGAATGGAGAACCGCTCGCGGGTCATCCGATTTGGACCCTCGTAGCGATCAGCGAGCGGTGGCAATCGTACTCTATGGGATGTAGACCGGAGTCGATCTGTACGGATTAGACCATCATTGAGTTTGTCAAGGAGGATATAGAGTGCTTACCATTACTCCACATCTGCAAAAGATCGCCAACATTCATCACAATGGCATTCTTGATAGGGATCGCAGGCACGAATGTGCCTGGTCGAGAGACATCTTCTACCTCCAGGCCACCGCAGTCATCTTGAAAGAGCATGGTCACGGAACTCCAATCCGTATGTGCCGGACAACGGGATGCCCGCTCTTTTTCAAGATCTTCAGCTGGAACTGGGAGATAGGACAGTAGTCGTAACTGATTGCCGTGACCTGAGTGCTTTTTGACTAAATAGGAGTCATCCTCTAGATTTAACCCAATGGCTAGAGCGCGTAAGATATCCTCGCCGACTTTCCAGCATTCCCAATAGAATTTGGTCATGAAAGCCCTGAATCCCGGTAGCACTTCATCGGGGATCCACTGATTTGGTTGATCGGTAAAGTCTTCACTCCCGATATCGTATGATTCCTGTAGCACTATAAGATATGGCTCTTGCTCCTTGCACTTCGCTTGCACCTTCCATTTCAAAAGCATATGTAGATTCTGTACGTATCTAAGCAGCGACAGAACGAGCCTCTGCATACCTTGACGTCTGGTACCTCTCTCAGCTTCTTCTTTGTTTCTTCATCATCTCCTGTGGACATGGTCTGGGTGACTTTCTCCAATCCTGGCCATGAGTAACCCCGGTGCACCGCCCAGCCTGGCGGATGCGGAGCCTTCATTTTATCCTCTTTAGGGAGCTCAAAGAAGCGTCTTGACCATTCAAAAGCTTCGCCCAGGACGGACTCTGGCAGCGAGTGATTGATGATGTAGACGAAACCCACAGTTTGACAGGCTTTCACAAGCTCTTGTGCTGTCTGTAGCCGACAATCCTCGTTTTGGGCATTATTCCAAAAGGAGAAATCCACTACAGGGATCTTCATCGAGGCTGGCCCATTTTCCGAAGCCATGTTGAGTGACTAATGGGTGGTAGAACTTAATGTAGTGATTATAATCGACGAGTTTACGTAGGTCGTCTCAGCCGGGCACTTCCGAGGCCGAGTATTGCATTATACCATAGCTATAGGAAGGATAGTTATTCGTATTCATATCGATAATGGAAGCGCTCGAGGAGTATGATGACATACCCCTCGGTCACATGTTCTGTACCCCACTCCATCAGCATCAATCATGCATGGTATACGACCACATATTCCCAAATAATTAGCAGAGCCAATTTATCATTAGTCTCGAATAATATTCTCAAGCAAACGCCGCGGAAATAAAGAAACGAGAGTCTGGATATAGTATCTCCGCTTTTGACCTGACTTGGCGCCGCTTTATGTGCGATGAGTTTGGTGAATGGTCAGGTATGTTTACGAAAATCGATGGAGAAGTCTTGTTGCTCATTGGTGTCTGAAACTCTCCTGTGCACGACGATTTTTTCTATTCGGCCTTCGTACTATATTTTAAGGGATTGAGGTATGCAGAACCTGGGAGAAAGTATGAAGTATGCTATGGCCCGGATCCATGTGTGGCAGCAAGACTATGGAAGTTGCCTGAATTGTACCTAGGATCTGGTCTACAAGGAAAGCTAATTATTTCGGTAAGTTGGCTGACAATAGGCGAAGTGCAACTGGCATATGGGACAACTAAAATGTCGTCAGTGGTATCATCATATTTCTCCTCAGTGACCGATTACTTCAAAGCGCCTCTAGCGAAGAATACCTGCGTAGAAGCATAGCGGTTAACCCTCAAGCTGAGCAAATCAGGCTGCGAGTAATGTCCGACTACGTCAATGTTTTGTTTAGCCTTCGCCTTCTCCTAAAGATCAACCTCTGCATATAGAATGCACTCTTCGTGTGCACCCAATGGTTTGGCCAATTCCACCCCAAAAAGGCAAATATATCATACTACCACGACATTGTGCAAAGGAGATCGTTCCCGACCTATTTTTCTCCTTATTCTCCTGGGACATTACCCGGGACGCGAGCAACACAAAGTAGGCTCCCTCCATACTCCATATAAAAAGTGCCATTTTATATGGAATACAGAGCTGGCCAACTCGCCCGGGTGGCCAACTCACCTGGGAATTATGTTATAGAGTTATTCTCAATGGAGTACAATAGATATTTCTTTTTAAGGGTTGACTTCTTCTTTTCTCTTTCATTGTATAGAAAGTCGGGTGTTGCTGGCCTTCTCAATGATCTCCACATTTTATTGTCTTGTCATTTCTGTCAAAATATCCTGGTATAGAAATAAACCTTTGTTTTTACCACACTTCATCTCCTCTTCTTTGGTGTATCATCTGCCCTGGTCTACGTGGTTGTTGCTATTTCATGTTTTATAATGGCGTGTTGGTGTCGCACTTTCTTTATATTCCTTAGTATCGAAGTATCCATACTCCTTGAGCTTCCTAGCAGTTGAATGGAAGTATTGTTAGGAACCTTTTTTCTGTTAACTTTTATGGTAAAAGCAAAGTATTAGGGCATTATTTCATCCTTACTCACTTCCTTCTAATATGTTCTTCATTCGCTCGCAACAATACGGTCGCCACAGTTCTTCTCATCGTCCCCAGTTGTTCATATTCTAAGGGGTTCGAAAGGTACTAAGCCGATCCCGAACGCGCCGTGTATTGCTCTCGCGACCTCCAGCTAACACCTAGTGCAATGCCGTCTACGAGGGTGCCCGCTCTAGGTGCGTGTGTGAGTCATATAAAATATCAATTCTTTTTATATATATTGTCCCTGTGTATCTATGTGCTGCACACAATAGTTCATAAAAATGTTACCTGCAAGAATATCCCCAGGAGACTGTATAGATCTAGTTTATTTCTAATCTCCTATTACGTCTCTGTACACTGTAGTCTGTAGCTTGCTATGGTAATTAGTTCCAGTGCCTCATTCATCAAGGTCGTATATTATAGATTGAATACGCCCGGGATGTTTCATTCAACAAGTGATATTACCCATTACTGACATTGTATTTTGCTCTTATCCTACAGTGAAAAAGGGTGAAATTGACCTATTCGTAAAACTATGCATGCCTCGGTATATACACGCTCCGAGATAGTGTTATTTAACGTTTATAATAGGTGAAACATTCGAAATTGAACCAGAGAACCTTGTAAACGCAGGAAAACAATAGAGTTGCACCATTATCACTATATAGTGCAAAACTCATCCATATTGCTAATACTTTCTAACTCAATATCTTAATGCGCCAGTTCAACCGCGCCGGTCAATTAGATCTTGCGAGTCACGTAACAAGTAAACCCAAAGTCTTGTGCCATCCTCTTTAGCCCTATTTACTATTCGAGTCCAGCAAGCTATAATTGGACTATTCTATATAAATAGCCAGAGTTTCAGTGATATATTCCACATATCTGACCATTATCAGCCAGTATTATTTTTTAATCAGGCTCAACGTCCTCCGCATTCGTGGATAGTGGTCCTGTATGTTGAATCATTCCGGTTTCATTCAAGTCACACCATGGTTTTCGTTGTTTCGTTGTTTCGAGTTCCAACCATAAAACATAAACATACAGACGTAAAGTCAAGTTGCTCGTGCAAGACCTGAAGAGCTGAATCTCGGCAACCGCCGTTATTGGATGCCCTTATCCAGCTTCAATACAGCATGGAAATCGAGGACGAAATCGTCCTCTGTGGCTCCGGGTGAGCTGACCTACACATGCATGAGATTGGGCTCGCGAGGAACCCCCACTCGGCAACGATCCTTCTGCAGGTCCACATACGGAAACCTTGTTACGATTTTTACTTCCTCTAAATCAACTTTCCAGCTATTGGGAGTCGTTGCCAACCGTGCTGAGCTAGTCGGAAGACCTCACCAAGCCATTCCACCGGTAACAGCGACAGCCATTCCGTACAAAGGGCAAGAGGCATAATGGATCTCTCAAACGAATGAACAAAAGGATCTGTACCCATTGCATAGCCTGCAGGAAAAGCATCATCAAGCAAAACAGAGGTTCGATAGCTGCCCACAGTCTCCGGAGGAGACCACGATATTCTTACTGATCACCTCTTTCAACAATTCGGCGGGTGAGGAAAGTATACACGAGGAGTTTTGCGCTATACAACAGACTAATATTGTTGCTTAATCTTGTTGAGTCTTCACATACAACAGAACAGACGCATTTAATGTTCCGTGCTGTAAAATTATTTAATAAAGACAGAAAGCTGTCTAAGCCAATTGTTACATTGGCTAAAGACATTATACAAAAACTTGTCAATCAACGAAGGTGAGAGACATCTTCGGCTCACCTGCGCCACCCGATCGAGAATATCTGCCCGGTCAGCCGTTTGGGCCATCGATGTGAAGCAAAGTGTGGAATACAGAAACTATGCCAGGTTTTTATTATCCAATATCTCTTATTACATTTGATTTTGCTTACTGAAACTTGGAATTACAGGTGGAAGGTCCCTGCGTCGGGGACGAATGTCCCCATGAGCATAATATCTTGTCAACTTGGCCCTCCGTTGTTATCAGAGACGTGCATCAGGGATGAGTGTCCTTTGGCACACAGTTCCAGAAAGCAGAGAGAACTTTCGGCTGCTTGTATTGACTTGCATACACCACGAGCCTAGTGTCTAGGTCGTTGACACGCGTCTCACGTTAGATAGCTTACCTAGGTTACGTGTATGGATTGCATGGTTGGTCTGTCTTGACGCGCTCACAAAGGTGGCAGCATGTCTTATTATTCTAGGGTATCCTAGAACCTCTCCCTAGGGCCTCCTAGAGATAAAAGTTTCCTAAGTTTTTTTCTGTTCTGTGATCGATCTGGATTGTTTAAGTACAAAAATTCCTCAGTTTTTTTCTTACTATCTCATGTCCGAAGAACGTCTTCAGGAGCTGGCACGTCAGCTTACAGTCTATCGAGACAAGTCGTACGCCTCCTACCCTACTGAGTTTGATGGCCAAACCGTATACTTGTCTGGTGACTCGGCATACTTAATGAGTTCCTCTTCTTAATTAATGCATTATTTCTCTGATATATTATCAAATTCTGTATTCCAAGGTATTTTTGATGTCAATGGCAAGCAAAGAAAAACCCCAATTGTCGTAGCTATGGGTTATCCCAAATCGAATGTCAGAACCGAAGGCCTTGAGAGTCTTTCCTTTTAAAAAATATGAAATATATATCATAAATAGAAACAAATTTATGACGCTAATATCCCGTTCGCAAACTCCATCAGCTTCTCAACCAGCCCAGTCGTCCAGCTGAGATGAGGGGAATGGCCAGTAGGTGCGCGATAAACGGTGAAATCCCGCGCCGCGATCATCCACTCTTGGTACTCTTGCGTCAGTGTCCGATCCGCTTCCAACACCAAGTAAGCACACGGTAGGGCCGAGTAGTCATCGGTTGTTAACCTAGCTGTCATCCTCGGCGTGGCTGTCACCGTGGCTGCCCATTTGCGGGCGGAGACTTCATCGAGGCCGCTGAACAGATACCATGCAGCGCCTACTGCAGATACGACAGTATCGTCGCCATAATTCTATCCCATGATTATTTCAACATGCGTCAGTGTGAGGCTTTGGAAACAGACTGGCTGACCAGCTAATTCGTATTTAGTCCACTTACATGCAACTTCATGAACGGCGGGGTTTCCAGGCGCACTCCGTCATCTGGCCGAAGGAAGCTATACACCAACTCGCCCAGGGGAACGATAAATGACGCGATGTAAAAGATGCCGATTACCCTCCTGTGCGCCAAAACTTCATCTGAAGCTCCGGCCGGGCAGCTTCCGTCGCTACCCAGCCTCCGGTGGCATGCCCAACGAGGAGAATCGGGCGGTCCTGGTTGACTAGCCGGTTCAGAAGTTGAACAACGACTTCAACATCTTCCGTGCAGTTCGGATAGCCTCTAGGTGTCCTCGATCGAAATCCGGGTTGTTCAGGTCATTACCCACGTTGAGTTTGCGGAGGTCACATGTTGGACGCTGGGGACAATAAGCATCTATATCACGGGCTTTTAGTTCTTGAATAAGAGGCTGATATGGGGCATGAGTGAAGAACGAGCCATGGCAGGTGACGACGACGAGATTTTTGTATGAAACCATGACTGCTGGTCTAGGGTACGTGAGAGAGGTGGGGCGAGAGTGGAAAACACCAGCTGGTTGTAACGAAGGTATATATATTAGCTCGGGGTATCTCGGCTAGCCTGTAAAAGGACAAAGAACATGAATTGCCACCCAACTAGTGTCGTTGTTTAAGTTGTAGCACAGGGTATAGTACAAGGCATGTGCTGGGCGTATACCACGCACCAATGCGATAGACTACCAAACTTTGGGAACAAATCGACTGATGGAGTTGACTACCCAGGGCTATTAAAGTCGAAGAAGTGAAAGCCATCATATACGATATGGTGCAGCCCTAACACGATATACAGCATGACAAGGTTAGTTGCCTCCAATAGCAACATGATATTCACCAACACTAGATTCTGGAAGGTAATATGAAAGACTAGGTGCGAGCTGACCTACAATATGATGAAATTGGGCATCTGTTCATTGTGAGGCGGATTATTTATGACGGGACATCCTATTGGAACAGAAGTATCTCATATTGCTGGTACATGCTATCCTCTATATGTCGATGTAGAATTGACCATCACTGTGAGAATGCTAAGCTACTAACCAACCTTAAACTCATCCTGCATATATGATATCATTTGGTACCATTTAGAACTTGACCGCCGGTAATGAATATTTGGTCATTTTTTCGAGCCTCCTTTATCCGTGTCATATCTGAGAACACTTGGAACTTTGGACAATGCTGAAGCATGAAAGTATACAATGGCACCTGTTTAATACAGAGTGTTCGGCAAAATCATAGACGGAGTGGAGCAGACCAGAAACAAAAAGGTCTTGAGGTGAACTTTTTTGCTTGAATTTCTAAGGCTGATGATACAAGGTAGAGCAGCAATATAATGATAAAGCCGTTGCAAGAGTCGGGCCTGCTATTAATATACCCCGCGTGTTGTGATCTCGATGTCTAGACCGCCGCAGTAAAGGGTAATTTGGCCTTCCAAGATCGACACACTATACTGCTTCTGGAGTAATTACTGATTAAATGGTCGAGAGATCCATCGCTCACGTGCTGCCCTTTGCATCTAAGGATAAACTGACCAAACGGAAGATCCGACGGAAACCGGATTGCATACCGGACTAAGTTACGAACTTCTAAAGTCAGGCAAAATACGGAGGTAATGAAGAGACGGACAGCAGCAGGTTTATATTAATAGCCGGGGGCGGGTGGTTGGACATTGACGGTGGATCATTGGTGACACGCGGTTGCTGTGGCAGGGATCATCATGGTGGAGATTTAATTAGTTGGGAGTAGAACAGAACAGCCCGATGCACGATACATCATCCACCCGACTCCGGTCACCGGTCTGCCGTATCGTGACCCGATCGTTCTCGAAGATATTTGGACCTGAACTTGGTGTCAGTTGCATCTTTCATATCGTCATCTTGGTTGACCCTTCTTTTTTGTCGCTGAAACTCTTTGCGATCACCCACTAACACAACGACGCTTGCCGCTTTCAGTAGTTTGTTGACCGTATCGTCTTGCACTTGTCGCATTCGATACACAACGCTCAAGGATATTCGGATTGACCTCACCATCAAGAGCAATATCGAAGTTTGATATACAACCCGGTGGGCGGACTCTAGCCCTTCGCCGCTAGAATGAAGGTATCTGGGTGGATCTCGGCCGCATTTTTCGCCTCGACCGTGCTATCGATAGAGACATTGCCATTCTCCCCTCCCCAAGCCGCAGAAGCAAGCAAACGAGCATATGAAGTTCTACGCATATTAAAGCGGGCCGACAACTGCCCGGCCGGGTACGATCCATGCTCCAACATGGGCAAATCCGACGTATGCTGCCGACAAGGTTCCATCTGTTCTCGCGACGCCGCCGACAATATCGCCTGCTGTCCGACTGGAGCAAAATGTACAGGTTCTCTCACTGGAGGGGCTACCGCCACCTCCGGCTCGAGCAGCTTCAGATTCCCCGGAACTGCAACCGCTCCAGTGACCACGACGGGCGCTAACGATGCTACGATTACTGGATCGACGATGCCCGGTGCTTATCCGTTTATCTACGTCCCGACGACTTTCCCCAATGCTGGCGTGTGCTCTTCATACTACTCTGCGTGTGCAAGCTCGTATACGGGGTGTCTCTCCAGTCTCGGAGGAGGGTATGCTGTCACTGTGGCCGGTGCAGGTGGAGGTGTGACCCGAGCTGGTGGAGGAGCCGCTCAGGCTATTTCCACCTGTTCTAGCTTGAGTCAGGAAGCCTGTCATGGTCTCAACCTGGGGTACTGCGGCACAGTTGCTACTGGAACAGGGGACACCAACAGAGCACCTCTGGGACGGGTAACTAGTCTGGAGGATCTCGTCCTCGGCGTGGCCATCGGTGTGGCCGGTATGTTTATTTGATGAGCGTCGACTGCTATTAATTTGCTTCATAGTGGATATGCGATACGAAAAATTTTGTTTTTCTTTTTCCTTTTTTACATGTTATGACAGATTGATCTCCTGGAAGTTGAGCGAACAGGATGTCTTTCCCGCACATACTGCATGAAAGCTTACGGGCTGATCTGCCCCGATTGGGCTTGTATGTTTTGATTTGTTTCGACGTGGTTTACGGATGATATGATGATGTTATGCTCGGCGGGGACTATGCTCAGATGTAAATCTACTGTTTCTTTTGGCGTTTCTGTACATACCTACCTAGGCTCAACATTATTACTACAGTTGTTCCATATAGACACTGATCTCTAGCAAGTGCTGAAACATGCACAAAGAAAGACCCGTTGAAAGCTGCCCAGTCAGGTCATCACACCGCTTCATTGGAATAAATAGTAGTCCGCACCCAGTACCTTAAAATACACCAATCGTAGATACATGAATTAGCGCTGATTCCGTGCATGAGAAACTAACCCTAAAGAAAGACTAGTCTGGACCACGGACATCAAGGAATCTTCCAACGGTGTGCGTTATTCCTGATTCATCCGCTTTGCTGGCAAGGCAACTAGAGCATGATGAGACAACACACGGGCACAATGGAGTCATAGTCAATTAGTTCATGCTCCAGGGAGACTACAGCCAACTAGGGAGAGACTCCAGATGGGGCCACTGGAATCGGTACCTCAGGTATGAATGACAGAGTAGTCAATGAGAGTCAGTCAAGTGGAGGGGGACGTTCGTACACCGACTCCAAGTTACTCAGGGACGCGGGATTTAGTTCACTCGGCACAGGTTTCATTCATTTTTTTTTCATGCTGATGCTGGTGATAATGGAAGATTAGTATGAAACTGATGTCAGGGACGGAAGGCAAAAGTGGCCAGCGAAGACAATGATTGATTGATTCATGTCTCTGCCATTTGTCTAGTACAGTGAGGGGAAGAGCAATTGGGGAACTCCCAACCTCCTCTGTTTTCTTTTCTTTGATTGCCGGCTTTTTTTAGGAAAAAAATTTGTCTTTCTCCATAATGATTTAACTTTAAAGTCACCTAAATGTTTTGTTTAATGGTAGCGATTGGCTGTCGTGATGGATTGACAGTAAATGCGGTGGTTGGGTATTAATTGATTGATCCATGTATATACGGGAGGCTGGGGGAAAACAGGGCTTCACTGCTGACAGTCCAGATACCAATTACCGTCTTTCTCCTCCGCCCCCTCATTCTTTTCTCTCCGAAAATTCTTTGATCGTGCGTGTGTCGACGTTTGCTTGCTTGCTTGTGACCCATGCTTTAACATTCTTTCTCTAACGTGATTACCAAGACTGAAGAATAGTTGTTGTCCTCTGTTATTGAAGCTCTTATCGATACTGACCATCCATACACTTACTCCGGTGTGACCGGTCTAGTCAGTCACTTTTGAATAGCTCCATCAACATCTCTCGTGGTCTGCGCAGGGAAGAACAAGCTTGACATCCACCCCCGTGGTCCTGTCACATATATTTCCGTTCACCATGCGCCCTTATCACATACTACATTCGGCAATATCAATACTGTCCCTACTGGCTCGAGTTCAGCCCTCTACTGCCTCCCCGCTGGATTTCGAGGAGGGCAGTCTCGAAAAGCGCTGCGCAAATCCCTGTGGCTACTATAGCCAGCTCTGCTGTAGTTCTGACCAGACTTGCAGCACCAACGGCGATGGCCAGGCGGTCTGTAAAGATTCCTCCGGCGGCAGCTGGCAATACTTCACCACCACCTACGTCGTCACGGAAACCGACACTTCAACAGTGACGTCTACATGGAGCAGTTATATAGGACAAACTACGACCGCTGGAGGGGGCTCAGGGAGTTGCAAGGCCGAGCTCGGCGAGACCACCTGCGGTAAAACCTGTTGCGGTGCTGCGTATGTCTGTACCAACAACCAATGTGTGCTCGGAAGCTCGTCGATCTGGGCCACCGCTACCGCTACGCCTCCAGTACGAGGCACGAGTGCATCCACCGTCACTGCGACTGCTTCTGCGACAACCACACAGGGATTTATCGCACCCGTCGGCACTGACGGCGCTCAGTTGATTGGAGCCAAAGCGCCGGATGGAGGACTCAGCGGTGGAGCAATTGCAGGTATTGTCATCGGAACAATTGCCGGTGTCTTCCTCCTTTTGCTCATCTGCGCCTGCTTGTGTTGCCGTGGAGCCCTGGAGGCCTTGTTCGCTTGTCTGGGTCTCGGCGGCAGAAGGAAAAGAAAGGAAACAACCTATGTGGAAGACCGATACCATCACCATTCGCACGGTGGTAGGCCCGAAGGACGCACCTGGTTTGGCTCTCGTCCGTCAGGGCCGGCGCCTGCAGAAAAGAAGAAATGGGGTGGCTTGGCAACTCTCGGAATTATGCTGGGTGCGCTTGCCTTATGCCTAGGATTGAGGAGGCGCAGAGACCACGACGATGAAAAGAGCGACTACACTTACCCGAGTTCATACTACTACTCCGATTATTACACCAGCGCAAGTATGTGATCTTTTTTTTTGACACTGACCAAACCATAGTTCTTGCTGACTGTTCGTAGGTAGCGCAAGTTCGGATAGACGAACGAGAGACACTCGACGGACCAGAGACACTAGGCAATCTAGGAGATCTCGCGCGCGCTCACGACGATCATGATTGACGAGATAACACCATGAAACAACGATTTCCCGACAACGACAACCTGTTTTTGACATTATTTCTTTATTCTGTCTTGTTTTCCTTTTCTCTGATTTTCAAGTTGAGGTAGAAAACGGCGCTGGTTTAGCATTTTGAACATTTTTGTATTATCATGTTTTCGTTGCCTGGTGTTTGTTCGATCTCCCTAGTGCAATAGTCTCTTTTTTCCTTTGTTTTGGGAGGCTGAAATGTATGATGACGAGCTATGTTTCCATGTTATAATGACCTGTCTTTTTCTTTTTCTTTTTCGGATATAGCGACGAATTCGATGGAGGGATGATGTAAATACGAAACAGGCGCGTGACAAATCACGTCATCGGGCTGTCTAGAATATTGCGCAATGGAGAATCTTAATCCAAAACATTTGGACAAGTGTATTGCATGTAAGCACAGGCGTCGGAGGATATTTACCTCAGATCAGGAGACACGAACGCAGGTCCAGGGCCGCAGAGAGGGTTAGGTAGATAGACAATTGCATTGCATGGTAATAATGGGTAAGTGTCGAGTCTCTCTTATCTCTTTTTCTCGAGGCTACCGCATTTGTCAAATGAATGCTAGAGGCCAGTAGTACCTAGCACCTGCCGGAAGGACTCGTGCGACATCCTGTGTAACGTGTAAGGCGGCGAGTGTCAGAGAAAGCATGGACGCTTCAGGGAAGCTGTACGTATTGAAGCTGGAGCAGAAGCGAAAGATGAGGTCTGTAAAACACCTCAAAAATTTTTTGGGAAAATAGGAATTGTACTGAGTACTCCCTAGTTATGCTATCAATCTCAAAAAGACATCAAAAGCGCAATCAATTGATGTCTCGAGACCAATCGTCGAGGTTAAGCGGGTCGCGCACGGGTGTTAGAAAAGCATCAAAGTCCAATTTAATGCTCGGCCGGAACTTGCGTTCTCCCCGCCTCCCGTAGTCCGGGACTTCCTCGACTTCTCCATCCATCATTCACTCCTCAACACTAATTCGCACACTCCCATATCAACCCCTCCTGCAAAGCAACAGTTACCAACCAGCGGTCTTCCATGAATTTGATTTCGAGATCAATCTCCTGACAATAAAACCCTCTTCTTCTACATCTTATTCCGTGCTCCGGTCGCTCAGAGCTGTCACGACTGTCCTCCTGTGTGGATTACGAGTCCCCGATTCTTCATCGGCCCGTCATGCTACAGACGCAGACCCAACACGTTTTCTCCCATCAGCATCAGTATCCAGCTGATCCCTCCTGGCTGCAACATCAGCAACAGCAACAGCAGCAGCACCACCAGGCTCAGCACCATCCACACCAGGCCCAACAACAGCATTCTTCCCTGGTGGCCCAACAGCATGCCCAAGTGCAAGCCGCTGCGGCCGCCGCAGCCGCCGCTCAACAGCAACACTATAATCGCATCGCTATGAGCGGTAACCCTGGTGCTGGAAATCCAGCACAGGGTGCTGGCGCCGGAGGGTTGAGTGGAGATGGCGCCCTCCCGGGTGCGGTATCGGTGATGGATGGTGGGATAAGCGATGAGAACCGCAAGGTTTTTATCTGGGTGGCGGAGCTTCTGGATCCGAATCGCAGAGAAGCTGCTCTCATGGAACTAAGTAAGAAGCGAGAGCAGGTTCCTGAGTTGGCGCTGGTCATCTGGCACTCGTTTGGTATGGACCCTTTGGACTCTACTCTCTGATCTGCGACTTGTCGGCGATTTGGATTCTAACTATGCTTCTTTCGCAGGTGTCATGACTGCTTTGCTTCAGGAGATTATTTCTGTATACCCCTTGTTGAACCCTTCGCAGTTAACTGCCGCGGCGTCAAATCGAGTTTGCAATGCACTGGCCCTGCTACAATGCGTCGCCTCCCACAATGAGACTCGCACTCTATTCTTGAACGGTATGTGACAGTAAACTATCGTTTCGATGCCTATCAACTAACGAAATACGCTTCCAGCTCATATTCCCCTCTTCCTCTACCCCTTTCTTAACACTACCTCAAAATCCCGCCCATTTGAGTATCTTCGCCTCACCTCTCTTGGTGTGATTGGCGCGTTGGTCAAGAATGATTCTTCGGATGTCATCAACTTCCTTCTCACCACCGAGATCATTCCTCTCTGCCTTCGCATCATGGAAACGGGTTCCGAGCTGAGCAAAACAGTCGCTATCTTCATTGTACAGAAAATCCTACTTGATGACATTGGTCTTGCATATATTTGCGCGACATACGAAAGGTTTTATGCGGTGGGGACTGTCTTGAGCAACATGGTCACCCAGCTCGTGGAGCAGCAGACTGTTAGGCTTCTTAAGCACGTTGTGCGCTGCTTCCTTCGGTAAGTACCAGGGACCTGCATGGTTCCATCCCGGGGCAACACCTTGCATTTGTGATCATTTTCTGACTGTTACAGCCTGAGTGATAACAGTCGAGCGCGGGAGGCCTTACGCCAATGTCTTCCCGAGCCCTTACGGGACGCCACCTTCTCCTCAGTCCTCCGTGATGATGCGGCCACAAAACGTTGTCTTGCACAACTTCTCATTAATCTTTCCGATAATGTCTCCGATGGCGCAGCAGGTGTTGCTATGTAAAAAGTCGAAAAGCATTGCTTCCGTTTTGATTTACTTGGTATATTTTGACAACCTTACGATATGCATGGGACGGTCTAAGGCGAATCTGGGTCATACGGCGCAAACGTTGTGAAATGGCAAAATAACGGTAAAACCGAGAAAGAAAGAAAAAGACAGGGAGAGGAGCATCGGGATTTTGGGGTTGGGGTTTCTGTGACCACTATTGTAACAAAGTTTTCTTTTTTTCTTTTCTTCTTCTTTTTCTATGCTCTTGTTTATTTTTTGTGTTTCTCATGGGTCTGCGAATGCTTCCCCGTTCTTTATCCCATTTCGGTCATAATGGTATAGGCTTGTGCGGTGGCGTGGATTATGGGATGGCGCTATCTTTTGTGTGCATTTTGCTTGTCCTTCACGATCCCTTTCCTCATCTTCCATCTGAATGAGATAGACCCTCTTTGAGCGAGATACCAGAATCTAGGTTTTGTTTCATTTCATGCGTTGGGGTTATATGTATGAGTGGTTCAGTGTTTGCCAAGTGACGTTATGGTCTACAAATCCTGAAGCATAGCTTTTTCATTTTTTTCTCTTTCCTTTTGCTCTTCCTTAAATTGTCATTAATCCGATAGAAGGGTGCCTTACATATCTTCGGTCTATATTTCTAATTTTGAAGTCTGATTGCAGGATCTTATGGTAGAATAGCTCTTCCTCCTTACATATAGGAAATCGGAGCTGCTCGCTAACAGGGAAATCACCTGACGGGCGGAGGGTCTCGACGCGCTCCCCGTGAGCTCATCTCCCATTCTCGCAGAACACGCCCGCCCTGCTAATTCCCGCCCTGTGAACCGCCACTACATCCTATTAATACCCTCCGATTGAAAACGAACCACCGAACGAAGTATCTCTCGTGTATACGCGCCTGTTTTCGTGCTCACAAGAATCCGCTTGCCACCGATCCGCGAATCTGAGATTTTCGCCATTTCGTCCTGCGCTGCGGCGCCGTTCATGCGCTTGATCCGCCGACATGGTATCGCGAAAGCGCACCCGCTCCGAGGTGGACACTGCTCCGGAGCAGCCACCTGAGGAGCCCAGTTTACTACACCGACTGCGGAACTGCTGGGAGTTCGCAAACCTCATGCAGTATATTTCCATCTTTGGAAAACCTATGAAGATTGACGAGGATTTTGGAATCGAAGTATGTTATCTTCGAGTTCACAGCTATAGATGGCTTTTTTCTATCTGGGTTACTTTTTCCCGGTCGCGTGTGCTAGAAGCTAACGGCTTCTTTTTACACCACTATAGGATCTGGAGACTGAATGTCTAAGACCTGGCTCCTCCGAGAAGCTTCTGCAGATTGGACTGTGCCTTCTTAAATGGGTTTCGTCACATCGGGGTCTCACGTACGTGAACAGATTGCTCAATTCTTCACATCGCGAAGCTCACATTGTCTGTTACTTTCAGGTTCGATAATTTCGATGAATACACGCGACGCCAATACAATGCCAAAGCTCCTCATCTCCCTAACCCATTCGGCTACGAAGAGGTCCCGAAAAAGTTCTCCGAATTCGACGTCTTCTTGAAACTTCGGGTTCTTTACCAACTATCTGTATGGACATTCTGGAATCCAGATCGCATCCGCGATAAGATGCCGGAGCAGAAGGAGAATGAGCAAACGCAATGGGTGAGTACCGAAGGACCGGACCTGTTTTGTGCTTGTTACTGACGACATATTAGCGCATTGAGGAATTAGGGTACGATCGCGACGGACGCTACTACTATATTCTAGATGACAACAGGCTTTACCGTCGCACTGATCCTCCGCTTCCTCCTTCGAAACCTGCCAAATCAAAGACGAAGAGAAAAAGCGCCCGAGCCGTGAGAGCGTCAAAACGCAGGAGGGTCTCGGGAGCAACTGCCGCTGAGGATTCTTCGGAAGAAGATAATGCTATTGTCAATGGAGATGTCGCCGGAGATCCTTTTCAGGCCATGAAGTGGGAATGCATTGCCATCACGCTAGAAGATTATCGCCAGTTTCTGGACTCGATTCGGAAAACGAAGGACGGGAATGAGAAGATCCTGAGGGACCGAATTGAGGAGCAAGTGTTGCCTGTCATAGAGAAGGAAGAGGAAGTGCATGAGCGCCAGAAGCTCAAGCGTGAAAAGGAGCTTCAGAACCTGCAGCTCCTCGCTGGTGCCAAACGGTCAAGTCGTATTGCCGGAAAAGCTGAGAAGGAGCGACACGAGCGAGAAGCCGCCGAAGCGGCGCGGAAGCGCGAGATAGAGTTAGTTGCAGCTATCAAGGAAGAAGAGAGGATCAAGATGATGGAAAATGACAGACGGTCGCGAATGATGACTCGTGAACAACGCACCAAGGAACGCGAGAGGAAGCGTATCCTACACGAAAGTGAGCTAGAGCGGATAGCGGAAGAACAGAAGAAGCTCGAACGGGGCGAAAGCAGAATCTCAGAAAGACAGTTAAAAGCCGAATTAGAAAGGCAGAGGAAGAACCTGGAGGATCTCTCCCAGGAAGATGAATGGATCTTCGACTGTTCTGGGTGCGGTATGCATGGAGAGAACTTGGTAAGTTAGACCATGCCGCCTTATTTGCTGAGATATCTTTTTAACTTTGCGTAGGATGATGGTTCGCATAGCGTCGCATGCGAAAAGTGCAATGTGTGGCAGCACAGCAAGTGCCTTGGCATCTCGCAGCACGAAGCTGAGCGAGAAGATTTCCATTTCGTCTGCAAAGACTGTAAACGACGAGAGAAGGAGGCAACGATGCCCAAAATCCCGCCACTGAAGTTCCGTGTTGGCTCATCGCCGTCTTCTGCAGCTGCTGAGGCTGATGGGGAGGGCAAGGGCGTGGCCCCCATGTCTTCTAACATGCCTATACACGGGTCGCCATCGAAACTGCCTGTAATGCAACCATTTCTGCCACCTCACAACACAGCTCAACCTATCCCTATGTCACCCGAGCGCCGGCCGCAGTCTGCTCATGCCGCGTCGTTTAGCAGTCCCCGAGCTCCGTTCTCTCCGTCGAAGGGTACCAATGGGTTTTCTCCCTCCAAAGAAGCACCTCCAAAACTACCATCAATCCAACAAGCAACACACCTGCCGCCTAATGGCCGTGTAATATTAAACGGTGGCTCTTTCCATTCTTTCCCGTCACAACGGCCGTCATCCTCCCACTCCGCTCAAAGTCCGACTCTTCCCTCACCTATCCAAAATCGCCCTTCGATGTCTCCTACCCAGGGCAATCGCGATGTCGGTCCCCTTGCTGGGTTTCCACCCGCGCCGCCATCGGAGAGCCCAGCCCCATGGACACCTTACCGACAACCCCAGGCTCCACGCCGGGGCAGCGGGCATTACGCTTCCTTCTCTTCGGTCCCTGGCGGACACTCCTTTGTGGCCACGCCCAATGCTAGTCAGTCGTCGCCCCCACAAAGCTCGCATGGTGTTCTGCTGTCGGGAATCAGTCCAACCAAACAATCTCCACGCCCTGTTACTTCTGGTAGCGTTACAGGTGCGCCGGTCTTGCCGCCTATCCAGAAACTTGAGCCCAGTCCTAAGTTGATGGGACGGAGTTCACCTGATGCTCCCATTCCGCCACCAGTCAAATGCATGACTCCGGAGCAAGAAGAGCGCAGGCAGCGGGAAAATGCGTTGATACTTCAGGCCCAGTCAAATGGCCAACACTCGGTGATGTCCTCTCCATCTCTCAACCGAATACCACCTCTAGGACCATCAGCTTTATCCCAAAGATCCGAATCATCGTTTGAATCTCAGCCGGATCCAAAGACGGAGGGGCGGTAGAGCATCAGATTTGGCTGTTTGCATGAACGCTCGTCTACTCTTGCAGTAATCATCCATAATTTGACCAAACTGCTGAACACCATCGATTCTTGTTGGAATTTCTACTTCTAAACTTGTATCCTATTTGAACTGACTGAGATAGCATCAGGCACGTCGACTGACGTCTATTTTGGGTTGTCAGATCTACTGGCGGTTGGTCTGCAGGGTTACACGGTCAGTGCGGTGGATGATATGGGATAGCGCATGCCGTGAGACCGGAAACATTATCCCCAGCAAATGAGGTCAGCATCAACAGCGTACAAAAAGGACATATTCCACCCATGACATGAATATAATGTGACCCTACCAAGGCATTGCCCGTGGCAATACGCCAATCCGCATTTGGGATGGCAATCGATCCTTCGCAATTGCATCGTTATTCATTCCTAAAATGATACTTCTACTTCGTCGTCTTCGATCTGAATACTCATATCAACTGATTCTACGTGTTGATGGACGGTTTTATTTGTTTACTATGCTACAGAGGTATTAATACTTGCATGACGGACCGGAAGCGAGATAGGGGGCTTTTATCTTTTTTTTTTTTTTTTTTCCTTGCTCATTTTTCATACGGGGATTATCCTTGCATCACTACTGGAAGGACGGAAGGGCGCGACGCCATCGGGGGCCCCATAGAGGAAATGACATGAAGCCCAGCATTTGCACTTGGATGTAACATGGGAAAATATATCTCTCTACCTGCATGGGACAACAAAATCTGCGTGACCTTAGAACAACCTACTATAGAGCAGTGAGAAGAAGAAATAGTCACTTTCTTCGTTTGTTCCACGGCGGACACACTATAGTGAGGACCCGGGGGGTATTGCAGTCCAGTCCAGTCCCCCTCGTTCTTGAACCTACAGGGAACAGAAATTAGGCTACAAGACATGGACTAGGGTAGACAATCATCAATCACATTGTGACGGCATGGCTGGCCTAGTTTAGCGCCGGCATATCGAGCAATACAATTAGCCAGATAATCATCTCAGTCTGGTATGGGACCGACCCCCTTGCATTGATTGAGAGAACATCTTGGTCAGTCAATCTATACTCTAATCCGATCTTGGTTCAGGCGGGCAAAAGTACCATATCACATTTGTAAGCAAACATATCACCCTCCCCCCACCTTCCTCTTCAATTCTATTGAATGGGGAGAAAAAGGTAGATGGAAAAAGAAAAACAAGCTTAATAAACTCTGGCAAAACAATACCCAAAGAAGAATAATCGAAAGAAAAAGCAAAGAAAAGCAACATGCATCGACCTACTCTATCTCCCCGGCCAAATCCCGAAGACCCAAAGCCAATCCATGCCTGCAGATACATACGTACAGTTAGGTTAGGCCAGGTAGACAATGCCGCAGATTTCCATCGATAGACAGAAAACGAGTCATGGATTCCCACTAGTGCCTCGCGCCATAGCGCCCTTTGCTATACGTAGGGACGGCCGGAGATACCATGGGTGCCGTTCCGGTGGTATTGTACAGAGGAGGTACCTGGTACAATCGTCAATAGGGATCGAAGTTAGCCGCGAGCCGAGACTCGTTAATTTAAAAGTAAAAAATAAAATAAAAAGCGTGATAACTGGAAAGAGAAAAAGTAAGTGTGAGGCAGGAAGGTTAATTCTGCCTGGAATATATGCACTACGGAGTACCTCCACACACATAGAGAAAGTGTGTTGGAATTGGTTAGGCATATTGGAAAAAGAGGGTTGAATCATCGGATCCCGTCTTGGCTCTGAATTCACCATCGTGCGCTAATCCTACTTTGGTCCCTCGTGTTCACAGATGCGTGGGCACAGTGGGGTACGTGTACCCGATTTTGGCCTTATGTACCAGATACTGGCCAGTGACCGTGCTCTTCCAATGGACTAACGCCAACTGGAGAGGAAAGGAATTCCACTGATTGGATGACGGGCGGCATTAGCTCAAATCGCTGAATCAGTGCTTTGAAACTTAATTGAACGTGACCCTTACTACTACTACTACAACTGTACCCTATTCACGCATCCTACGGCGGATTGCAATCTTCAATTTCTGTGGTTCTAGTTTACTTAGTTTGTGGCGGACTGGGCGGAGGAGTTCGGTAGCCTTTGCTCCTCTTCCCTTCCCTTCCCTTCCCTTTTCCCTCTCACTCTGTTTTGCTGGAATTGGTACTCGTGAGAGTCTAGATGGTGTGCACTGATGCTACTGTACAGTATAAATCATGATCCTGGGAACTGTGCCATTGCGCCATGGCTACCTACGGCTAGAGGGAAATGAAAGCCAGGGCAAGAAAACGTGTTCTCTACCCCTTCAATATTTTCTAGCCCTGCCTCGATCCACAATCATGTGTATGGAATCGGGAATCCCCCGTTCCTGATCGTGCGATTAGAATCCTTATGGCGGGCGCGCCTTGACACGAGGTTCGGGGCCGGTCTCGGGTTTTAGGCTTTATAGCCCGAGATCTGTGGAAGGTATGTACTATCGACCTACTACGTCCCTATCTACATACCCACTTCATTAGGCAAGTACGCTGTAGATGGAGACGGAGACGGAGTAAGTATTGTACTATAGACGCACACAAGCCACCCACCAACCACATCCTCCGCATTATCCAAAGCGCCCATCCCAAGAAAACATTTGGAATGCCCGAGTATCTGGAACCTCTTACGTGAAGACAAGGGGCCGCATTTCCGCGGACGTCAGCCTCCAAACTCGGATTCGTCTCGTCTTGGCTCGTTGTGATTTCATGGTTACGTAGAGTTATATTTAGATAGACGCAGAGATACCAAGTAGATAGGAAGTTATCCTACGGAGTAGATATCACGTACTTTACCTAGGCATGACGAGTCAGGGGAAGAGGCCACTAACCACCTCTAGTAAAAGGTACTTACTCCCACCCGACCGGGAATATCCCAGTCGGAGAAGGTTAAACTAGATCAGGCCGTGACCGTAATTTTCCTTCCTGATCTTGACGGAGAAGTCCGTTTGTTTGGATGTATATTAAGCCTGTAAGGAATAGGATCGATGCCAAGATGACAATTTCGGGGTTCTAGTGGGCCCTAGTGGAAGAGTTAGTGTAGGGCAGCAGGAGGTCGCGGCCTAAGGTATAGTTATTTGTCCCGGGATTTCGGAGTGACAAACCCGAGTGGATAGAAGTTCGTCTTGTTGTTGGGGCTATCGAAGTACATACATACGACGTGGGTTACGGAGTATGTTGGTTGTAAGATCTAGGTTGGCAAATTGGTGGTGCCCCCTGGATGTAGGATGTAGAGTTTGTGTGTAGGGAATGGATGGTGGTGATCCTGGGCGTAGGCTTATATGTGGGTGTCATGGTGCGAGATTCAGGACATAGAAAAATATACCTTCAGACGCACGGTAGGTAGTACATGCCAAACTTAATGTCATCTGAAACTGACATAAACAAATCAGGGTGATCGAATTCGAGCATTATCTATCTATCCCAATGGTCTAATCCAGTGCCCCAGACTAGTGAGAGTCTAAGGGTGATAATAAGTCGCCCCGTGACACGGCGAACTGTCATTTCGCTCGCCGTTAAACCGGGGACCACAGATGGGGCTACTAGTAGTAGTAGTGTCAGTGCTTGATTTTTTTGAATTTAAAGAGAAAAGAAAATCAAAAGTAAAAGGAAAATCTTCCCGCTCTGATCGGTGATATTGACCCACTCGGTCCGACATATAAAGGGGTCCTAATTGGGTGATTTAGAGCCGAGACTGGCCATTCTTTTAAAAGGTATGGAACCCGATTTGGTCCGGCCACTCAGGGGGTCGTGCTGTACTAAGTGTACGGAATTGCTAAGTGGATAGGTATCATAGGTCAGTTTTTTCCTTTACCTCTTTGGTCTAATGATTAATCATCGCTGGGATCTCACCTATGCTGCTCGAATAGGTAATTGTTGGCTATGGTGATAATATGTTGATCGTTCTATAGGGAGGGTTGCGGCTCGTTCCTTACCTTGGCTATTTATTTAGTGCTCTGTACATAGAAAGAGACGTCAGCATATTAACCCTTTGCTATAATGGAATAGCTTAAATCCAAGTAGGAAATGTTCAATGAATTAATGAATGCTATGCAGATTCCATAGCTTGATCATAAGCTAGCTACATGGTTCGTAGAGCTTGAGGACCTTTTTTCCACCTCTTGTCACCGAACGGCGGACTCCGAAGCACAAACTCGTACTGGAGGTTATTTACCTGTAGATCGCTCACATTACACAAGAAGTCTGAGCGGAAGTGACTCAAAAACGGCGTTCCCGTGATACCCGCCTAGCCGATGACGGAGGGGCTCGGGCTGGGGGCAACTTGATCCGGTTGGAGGCGTATTTAGGTACTGTCCAGTAACCTCCAGGTTGCCAGTTATAGTTATTAGCTAGTACCTCGGTTCTAGTGGCGATTTTGATGTGCGTTTGATGTAACCGGAGCCCGGAACGGACGGGTTGGCACATGGGGCAAAGCCAGGAGAAGCAATTTTTGGAGAACTTGGCTATACGACGTAGCTTAGGCTTGGCTTGTCTTATCTTTCCCAGCTTGTTTGGAGTTGTCATTTCCACCCTGACCCATATTTGTTCCTTGGGTACATTACTTGGGGCGAGGGATCCGGGACTATCGTAATCGTATGTACGAAGTAGGCAGCAATGATTCAGTGATCGATGCATGTTTTGCACTCCGAGGAGATAGATTTTGCTTGTTTGAATATTAGTTAACTTGGTAACTTGGCTATATGATCAACGGTCTTAGTCTCCTACCTCTCCTTACCACCCCTCAACCTTGGAAACAATCTTTTAGGGCTAGGTGAGGTGCGGGTCTGTGCATCCTCGGCCCAATGACCAATCGGTAACCGCCATAGACGACACGCAGACCAATCATAGATCGCGGCACAGTGTCAAGCGCTTGCCATTCACACAGCGTATCGGCGTGCTATATCGTGCATTTTGGCCAATAAATGGTCAACTGTGGGGAACGGGAGGGCAGGTGATCGATGGTCGACAAGGATGTTTAACTAGTTTGGTTTAAGCAATGCACCTGAAGTCGAGGTTACTTAGGGTACCTCGTTCTGGAGAGCTGTCAAGTCAAAGTGGGAATCAATCTCGGATACCCAGTGGGGAATTGAGATCCACATGTCTAGTGCTTCATCCATGGTACAATCCCGGCGCCCGTGCTGACGTCCATTAGCACGGTCTAGACTGTGAATCCGGTATAGAGTATCAAGCGCATCGAAGCTGGTCTGGGCATTTCTATACTGGATCAGGTGATGGTCTTCTCCCAACCCAACGCGGTCTTGGCTACACAGAGTGGTACATACTCCTGATGAACCCTCTCTTCTGTACTACATGACGTCGAGGGAAGAAGGGCCCGTGGGCGACATATGCGTGGTGCATATGTCTTGTGGTGTCACTCCCTGGTCTAATCAGTTGTATACTTCTAACGAGTATCCGAGCTTAGCGTTCTAGTCTCTGCGCTTGACTCGTAGTGTGGCTACCTGGTGTCTGCCAGAGACTTGTAGAACAACGGTGCAATTTTAGTCGGGATTGCCCCCCCGCGGGGCATTAGCATCCCAATCAGTGACCTCATGCAGATGTTAAACTGTTGGACAGTGCCATGCGGAACCACATATCACTGTTGAAGCTCGGGAGGGGAGCGGGGATGATCCTACGAGCAAATCCTTCCCGTGCGACATTTCGAGTTTAGTCTGAGACCAACGCCCGACCTCTTGCTGCACTGTGGCACTGCATATCAAGTTCATTCCTTCAAGTCGGCCAATATCCTTTGCTTCGGTAGCCAATCCCTACTTGTCTACTGCTCTTATTCCTGCAGTGTAAGTTCATAGTCCACCAATCACCTCAGGATTAGCGGTTGGGCTATTACCTGTCCCACGTACAAATCAAATCTAGGTGTTGCGTGTTATATACGCCAATACTCCTTTGGGGGTCAAGCCCATACCAAATTAGCCTTTAGCTTATAGAGTATCGGGGCCGAGGTTAGCGCGGTGTGCATCGAATGCAAGTAGTCTGCCCTATTGTGGACTTCTTTTGACCGACAATCCTTATGTTTTGCACCACGTTTCCGTTGTCGAGCCACTGAGACTTTGGGGAGGGTTGGCCTGTAAAAGTCACGCTGTGGTATTGGTTGGTGGCACAGCAGCTATAGATATGCTTCTATAATCTGGGATGATCTTGACAGTTGCATGCCCTGCCATTAGCGATGGTCACTAATGACATAACCAAGTACTACCAACTCGCAACAAGAGAGTCACCAGGTGAGAGGCCGAGAGAGGAGGTAGTATACAATTCCAAATGGAAGCCCATCTGATTCCCTCACCGGCCCTGGCATTCACTCGACCCGTAATTGTGAGAAGACTTAACCGTTTCTGGCCGATTTAGGATAACAGTATTGGTGACAGGACGCCACAAGGTCACTTGAGAAGGACCTATCTTTCTCTGTATACTTTGACTTTTCCCGCTATCTCCACCGAAATTTGAATTTCCATGGTCAAAACGGGAGGGTCGATCGCGAGCGGTAGGAGTCGTAATGCCTTGAGTAGTAGCCCGTGCCGTCGAGATCGGCCCTATCAACTCTTTGAGTTTGCGCCGCACCGCTTTGACTGGCTCCTTTCAACTCCTCGCGTTCGTGTCCTCTCGCGTGCCCTTATTTTCTTTCAGTGTTGGCTGATGTAATGTCCAAAAATAAGTTGAGAATAAACAACAAGCATGATGAAGAAGAAGTAGAAGAAGAAGAAGAAGACTTGAAGCGTGCATGCGGCAGATAAAGAGGCGTGGGCAAGAGAAGAGTAAGCTGTGATATTCTTAGAATATATCGCCGGATTTGGAAACTCACATCATTCTACCTCACCGTCGTAAGGGTTCCCAGCCCTAGAGATTGAACACGCTGCCTCGGATGCGTGAGATTCCTGAGCATCGGTCCCAATCACCAGACCAGATGTTCGGCCCCTGGGGCGCAATGAGACGTGAAACCCACCCAGTCTGGGCAGAACCCCAAGGCAACGAGGGAGGCCCGAGTTATGGGCTCACGGATCTGGAAAGGTCGGTTCCTTGGCACCGATCAAAGCGATCGAGTCCCAGGGTATGCCGATTGCCTGCAGGGGCACTCGTCTCACTGAGCAGGGTCAGGCCGATAAGATAAGGTAGATTCAACGTTTTTTGGTGGCCACTAACACAGCTTCCATTGGACTTCTATAGCTTCCGAGGACCAAAGGATCACACCGAAGGAACAAAGGAATCCAACTCGAGCCCTGTGGTTCCTGCGCAAGCCATCTCCCTCCGCCAAAGTCAATCCTCTCGCTTGACGGCTGTAGATCATCGTAGGGCACCAAGTAAGTTCAGTAACCTACGCCTTCCTAAGGACAATCTTAGCGATGGTCACCGTCAATGAGCGTCGATTGAGAACGGATCTGGCAGTGTTGGGCCAACACGAAACCACACAGTCTGTCGCCAAAAATAGCGGCCGACATGAGACGCTTGCAAGTGTTTAGAGAGAGTGAGATAGAGAAAAGATGGTGGGAAAACTAGTGGCCGTTGCAATCGCGTCCATTCTAACTCCAAGGCATCTCAGCGTTGCGTGATACCGTCCTACTATGAAGAGGTGACAGCCACCACCGCAATTAGCCTCCACGCACGTTCCTAAATAGCTGTGCGGTAGCCGATCGCTGGTACATTGGTACGACACTTGTATAACCTCCGCTTGCCACTTGCATTCTTTTTCAACCAGGGGGGTTTCAGAATGGCCTTGCTATGATGAAGCAAAAGCAACCAAAAACGCGACATCACATATTACTTGTCCGTTGGAGTTAGTACCAAGATAAAGACCAGGATAAGAAGCCATCGTTCCAACACACGCATGATCCCTGCCACACGTGACCGAAAAGTATCCAAAGGTCAGGAACACCCTGGTAGGTCTGCTTTCCTTGATTTGTCTCCGGTGGAAAAAGAATATTGGTTCGATTCACGGTAGGCAACCAACCTACGTTCCCGCCAAGAAATCAATCTGCAGGTGGGTTTTTAGCCCTGGGAAGCTGTCATTTCTCCTCGGACTAGCCCTGAGAGGAAGATCAAACTGCAGATCGCAAGATAGACAGTTCCCGCTAATCCCGATGTAGTAAGACGGAGGTCCTGCGCTAAAAAGGTTACTAGTAGATTGTACGGATGTAAATGGATTTACAGTGTCACCGTGTATACAGATTTGCTAACAACTGTGCGCTAGTTGGAAGGGCTCCAATGATCGGCTTAGTATGAGTGGTCCGGGTACTTCAGCCCGTCCAACGGTAGGGCCATCCAATTACTAGTGGCGTTGTTGTATGTGCTCATTACTTCATCCCATCCCATCCATCGCTGATACATCCATACCTGTGTACTTTTCCCTATCTGGTAATGAAGGGTCGAGACTTCATTCCATTCCATACTCCTTCTACGAGAACTTAATTCCACGGTGGCAGACCAGAGGGAATCTCGAGCGCACGAGCACACGAGCACACGCCACAGCAGGTTAAGAAGTTAATTTAGGTTAAGGTGAGCTTGAATCATTGTCGGGGAATCTCAACCAAGGTACCGATATATTTCATTCCACTCTACACAGACGGAATGATATTGCAAGAGGATATTTTGGAAGGGATATTGTGATCCCTCCAGAGGACCGAGAATGTCCGAGACGCGTCTATTCACCGTATGCCATCAGCAAGAGAAAGACTCACGATCGACTAGATGACGGTAAAGCCTGTTTGGTTCTGTATGGAACCTCACCAAACATAGAACTGCGAGCACCCGAGCCACAGCCCAACAGATCTTGCGGCCCCCCTCCTCAATCGATATCCACTTACTAGTTCTCTCTACCCCGTGCCCATCATCGATACTATCCCTGTGACGGCGATTCTACCCAAGTAAGGTTCTTACTAGCGATGATCTACTGGTTCACTTGTGGGGGAAAGAATATGGTATCATGCATCTCTTTTGGTACAGCACGCGGAGAAGAGGCTGTTGATTCCATGGTTGCAACGGGGCGATTTGCTTCCCCACGAGACTGTTTCCACTGATAGCGAAGACCCTGTCTCTGATCCTTCCGTGGATCCCGTTAGATGGTTTTTGATATGGGGTCCGTGTGGTTTTTGAGTCCATTTCTCTCGAAAGTTTATCAGCGGGAGAAGGCAGGGAGAAGAGGCAAAAGAAAGTGTCCAATATAGACAAATGTCAGTAGTCCAGACGGGTCTGTCTGGTTACTTCGTAATATCTACTAGTGGAGAGCCTGACAAGTAGTTGAAACTCGACGGTAGCCATGAAAAATGAGTCAGTGTGTCCCCAATCTTCTACTTCCTGATTTGATGACGCGAGAAAAAAAAAAAGAAAAAAAAAAAGGAGCTACTAGCATTGCAAACCGTTCAATTATTTCCCGTCTGTCCCATGCTATGTATGCTATGATCAATTTAGTTTGTGTGATCTATTACCTGCTCTACATAAGCTGTGCTTGTAAGGTTGACCGTTGATAGGTCTAGGTCTACCTGTCTGGCCAGACTCTCACCCTGCCGCTCACGATCTGGGGGGGATTCCCGTTCGGACTCAAGCAACCCAACCGTGGAGGGGAGGGTCGTAGTGTATAGACAGTGCAACGGGTCTTACGACGGTGGGAAGCTACTGGATATCCTGATTCTGCGGGCGAAAAGGAGGATTTCTGTGCAACAATGCCCAAACGTTCGAGTGGCAGTAAACTCTAATCTCCAGCCCCCGAAGGGCTATTATTATGACTATGCATACAGAAGAGAAAGATAGCGTGGTTCTTCTCTCGTGACAAACGGGTCGTCCTGGTTTTAGGTGGCTGCACCCGCATCCGGCAGGGAAATCGTTATATATTTTCGATCTCAGACACAATTTTATTGGAATCTGTAATTGGCACAAAGGAAGCAAAGAGCAGGAGGGGTAGTGGTGGAAACACTGGTGTATCTGGTTGCAGAGATAGACAATGTAAAGAAGGAAAGATGTGTGAGAATGGAAGAAAGAGTCCATTGAGTTGTTGACGATGCGGAACCGGTATCATAGGTCGAACAACCCAATAATATTACAGTTAAAAATAAATCCTTTTTTCCCTTCTTTTTCTGAATAAATTAAATGTGAGAGAGAGAATAAAGAGAGAGAGAGAAAAAGAAAGAAAGAAAGAAAGAAAGAAAAATCCAATCCACACCCCCCC
>MBFL02000293.1:5797-45223 GCA_001696595.2 Aspergillus hancockii
CCCCAAGTCCTTGGAAGTAAGGAGGTTAAGCAATACAAAGAAAAGATTTGCTAAGAGAAAAGGTTTAATCAGGCAACTAGAAACCTCCCGTCAAAAGGAGAATGAATAAGGGAAAAAGCTCAAAAAGCTCGATAAAAAGCTCCAGGACCAGCTGTTCAGGTGTTGACGTCAGGGTGATGCGGAGCCACGGTACTCGGTGGAGACGCAAAGGGGAACTACTCACTTTAGAGGTAGATACAAGTAAAAAAGGTAGTAGGTACTACTGTAGAACTGGTTATGGTCCCGTGCATGTGTTTGTACCATCACGGCCAGAATCAGTTTCCGTCCTTGGAGAGTCTAGTAATACGCAGGATATTCTTCCCTAGAAACGTGGTCGGTTTTTGGTGTCGTATTCGATGAATACGGTTCTAGGCAGGCTGTAGGGCCGGAAGTGTCGAGCCAGATAAGGCTAAATTAATGGTCCAGCCCTGTGAGGGAGCGGGGTCTTGGCATCGTCGAGGTCGGGTTTGAGCTTAACGATCAGCGTCTCGATTCATGTGCTTTGCGCGCTAACCTTAGGCATGGACTCCATCGTAACCATGCATGACAGTCCAAATGAACTTTATAGACTGGTTCTCTTAGCGTCGATCGCTACTGGACGCGTAGTGGAAGGTTTATGATCTTCTTTCAGTCTGCCTATTCGAAAGTTGTTTGGACAGCAAACCTTCGTCATGGGTGGATGACCTCATCAGTCGGAATTCTCTTGCACACGAGAAGGGAAAGAAAAACGGCCTCAGGGACCAGGCATCGATGTTCCTCCTTATACTTTGTTTGTATGTAGTCTAGTGTGTACCTTTTCAGGAAAAAAAGGATTCCAGTTAAGTTGATCAAAGCCCACGACACCGTGACGTCAAGTGTTGCAATCCAGGCTACGGTCTGTCTTTTTTTACCCTTTTCCTTCTTTTTTTTCCTTGTCTTTCCCCCTGCAACCTGCTTTTCCTTTACTCCTATTTATTTAACTCAATTCCCCCCCCCTCGAGGTCCTTTCTGATATTTTTGGATTACACCCTGATCCACTATTGATTCTTGTGTTGTAATATACGTTTGATTATACCCGACATTCCATACTACATACATCCACCAAAGCCCTAATCCGTTTGCGTCCTTCATTCCCGTGATACCCCCCAGCGACGCGACGCCCTTGACTCCTCCCTTGTAATCTACCTTGACTCACCCACCCCCTTCTTGTTGGTGTTGGATCTCGAATTCCCTCGTCTTTAATCAAATCTTATCTCAGACAATTATAACATCTGTCTACCTTTTTGTTTGTTGTCGATCACTGAATACGGCGAGGAGCTTTCACCATGCCTTCTTCCCGGTTGGTCAATCGTCCGGTTGACGAGAAGCAAAAGGAGAAGGTAGGTTATCAACACTCCAATGCTCTGGGTATGAAAGTTCATCGTTAACCGATCGCCTCAACAGGACATCAATCAAAAGTTACAGTTGTATGGGATATATCAAGGTAATTGCGACTCATGACTAGACGATAGAAGTGAACCCTGGGTAAATTGCTAACACTACTGCACAGCTTTCAAGAGCGGCAAACTTCCATCGGTAAGTCGTGCGACTTGCAATATAACGCAACCTCATCAGCGCAACCCCCGTCGACTAACAAAGTGCGATGGGCAGAACAAACAATGCGACGTTGCTCTGAACAGTGCCCTCAAGTCGAAGGCTCTCACATCCCCGTCGAAAGAGTTGTCTGAAGAAGGTCAAGCCCTAGTGGAAGATCTTCGAGACGTCATCGAGCACGCGAAACAACTAATCTTGAGCAAGAATGACGGTCAATTGATTCAGGAGTTCATCTGGGAGGCCCAAAGTCTCACTGGAGATCATATCCAGGAGAAGCCAGATGTCCCGTTGAGTAAGGAGTCCGCTCAGCAGGATGGGAGAGAGGCCTTGGAAGGCTTGAAGACATTGGGAGATCTCCTGGTCACCAATGGAGAGTTCAGAAAGCTCTGTAAGTATCCCTAAACTCTGTTAAATCACTGCAGTAGTAACAAGTGACAGTGAACGATACCTGGATCATCATCCGCGATATTGTAGGCGATGCTTCCCAGAAAGCCGCCAACCAGGTCCGCCCATCTGAGGATCAATTGGCTCAAGTTGACCAGCCTGCCGAGGATAATGTCTGGCATGAGAAGCCCGACTATTCGAAGCATAAGGAGCAGTTCACCTCACGCTTCAAGAAGAACAAAACCAATGTAAGCCTTATCCTCCATCAATGTCCCCGCGTCTCATTTTAACACCTGCAAGGCGCAGCAGCAAGCGAACGAAGTGGCCAACGCGGCAACTCAGGCTGCAACTGGTGGCCAACAACCAGAGACTACCACGGAAATTGATGGCCGTACTGGTGCTAGAGCAGGCGCTCAGCAGACGAAGGAAAAGCTGTCCGAGAACATCCCTGAAGAGAAGAAGTCCCGTGCTAGTGAGCTTACTGGTAGAACAAAGGGCTATCTATCGAAGAAGATGCCCAAGGAACGCCGTGAACAGGCTATCTGGCGCTTGAAGAAGATGGTCCTTGAAGTCCAGGGACGTGCTGACTGTGAGTTGGCCCATTCTCTACGGATCAGAAACAAAATCTGTCCGAGCCCGCGAAAGGGAGGCTAATGTGTCGAACTCAGACCAAAAAGCTATCGAGACCCTACTGTCTCTGGCGGAGAAGTATGGCAGCACCACCAGGAATCTGTCCCAACAGGGCGCTGGAGCTATTCAGGGTACTCGCGGCACTGATAAGATCAGCAAATTGGAGAAGCACCTACGGGTATGTTGAGTCGGAAGTATCAGCGCTCCACCAGCGACTAACTGGTAGTACAGGTTTTGATTGAGCGCTTCGCTAACAGCACGTCTCTGGATGACCTATTTGACTCACTGGAGAACATTTATCGAGATGCGGATAAAGACCCTGAGCTCAAGGGCTGGTTCAAGAACATCGACACATTCGTTCGGTAAGTCCTTGCACTTAAACAATTTTTATGAAATTGTCTCTAATGGACGCAGGAAATCTCTACAGGAACAAGGCTACATTATGCAGGAGGACTGGAATCGCCATTATGATCAGCTGGCGGATCACGGCCGATACCTGTTACGTGAGCGTTACAGGGACCACACAGATCGCATCCTTGACGAGGTCAAGTTCATTGGCGAGCAATTCGCTGAGGACCCACAGAACAGGGCCTTCGGGGACTCTGTGGAAAAGCTATTCCTTGACCTTGGTCGGGATTCGAGTGGCAACGTTGCTTTTAAGCCACACCTACTTACAGACCTTCGCGATATTATCCTGCCTGGCATCTTCGAGAATGTCCGCTATGTCCCTATCCCTCGTATCGAGGTGTCAGACCCCATGGCTGATGTGGTGAGTATATTCCTATCTGAAGGCAATCGTGATCAGCGCTTAACGTTTTCAGGTCGTGGAAAACCTTGTCATCGAGAGTGACAACTTGATGCCGAACGTTGTGGAGTTTGGCAGTGATAATTACCTCCGCTGGGGACGCAAAAAGATCAGCAGTAAGAGAGATAACAAGATCATGATTTCTGTGTCTGGAATTCAGGCAGACCTCAGAGGTAAGCATCATCCAAACTACTCCAAGTGGATTCTTATGCTAAAATAGGCTTCAGATGTCAGCTACTACATTAACAAGAAGCAAGGCTTCCCTTCCATTATGGACAAAGGAGTTATGGATATCTTCTTGGGCGGCGAAGGCTTTGGCTTCAAGATCGCAGCCTCCAATGCCCAAAAGGAAGACCGCCAGAACTTCGTCAAACTGGACAAAGTGTCCGTAAAGATTGACTCTCTTGACATCAAGCTGAAGAAGTCCAAGCACAAGGCTTTGTTCACTATTTTCAAACCAATGCTCTTCCGCACTGTCCGTCCAATCCTGCAAAAGGTCCTTGAGCAACAGATTCGTGATGCGTTCACCAAGGGCGATGCCTTTGCGTACGAGATCCAGAATGAAGTCAACCGCGCAAAGGAAGCTGCCATTGAGGATCCTGCGAACGCACCCAACATCTACAACCGGTACCTAGACGCCCTTCGCTCCAGGATGGAACAGAGCAAGCAGCAGGCCCAAGCTACTGCTCAGCGCGTGCGCGAAACCAAGGTTCAGACCGTAACCACCCTTCATGATTCCATTTTCCCCGAGATCCAGCTTCCTGGTGGTATCTCTACCAAGGCTACCGAGTACAAGGAGCTTGCCCAAAAGGGAGAGCGCTGGGAGTCGCCTATCTTCACTATCGGCAATGCATCAGAGTCTACCAACATCCCAACCCCGGCTAATATCACACGCAAGTCGCACTCAACAGCCCAAGACCGTCTGGTCGATGACAGCGCAACAGCTCCCGGTGCGACAGGTGCTGGTGCTACAGGTGTCGGTGCTACCGGTGCCCGTGCTTACCCTACAAACGGTTCCGCCACCGTAGGAGCAACAAACGGCTCCGCTGCTCTTGGTCATACTAACGGTACCACCCATGTTGGAGCAACGAACGGTGCCGGCAAGGCCACCAATGGCTACGGTGCGCATGGATTCTCCGATCAGGTCGACAAAGCTTTTACTTCGAATGGAGGCCACAAAACCACCCAGGATGGACCCGCTGCCACCATCCCCGGCACTGAACGTGCATTCAACCCCCAGACTGCATAAACGATCAGTAATAACACGGTTGGCCCGTGAAAACTTTTGTTCAAGATGTACCCTAATATGTTTTTGTGTCCTTGATATCCCTGTTTGTGTTTGGCCGCGTTCTTTTTTGTATCTCTCCTTTGTTACCCCTTATGTTGAATGGTCTGCATTGTGCTACTACTAAATTAACAATGGCTTAATTTTCTACATCGTGTACTTATGCCTGTGCCATGCTTTTACGATGAATGTCACTAGTTGGAAGGTAGTTAATCAAATGTCTAATCCGCTCTTACCCTTAACATTATTCTACAGTGAACCTATTAAGCCTATAAAATATAAAAGTGAAAAAAACGTAACTTGAATTCATCGACACATTGCACATCTATATAACCTCTATTATACCAACTTTTCCTTTTCAATCCCACTCCCTGTTCACATTTGCTCAAAATACTTTTCCCAACCGAGCTCGCGCATCTTGGTACCCTTCAACTCAAGATTCTCAGTCTTCGCATTCGCCGCGTATGCCTCCACCTTACGCTGAATAGCGGGGTCAAAGGAGCCCAGGATCCTAGCGGCCAGAAGAGCGGCGTTGATGCTGTTGTTGATTCCCACGGTTGCGACAGGGACACCTGGGTAAGTAAATATCTCAGCGTGATTATCTCTTATAACGAGGGTGGGAGTGATATATTGGTTATACGTACCTCTAGGCATCTGGACAATACTGTACAGACTATCCACACCATCCAAAGAGCTACCCTTAACCGGAACACCGATCACAGGAAGAGCGGTATGCGCGGCAGCCATGCCAGGGAGATGGGCGGCACCACCTGCAGCAGCGATGATAACCTTGATACCGCGGGTGGCAGCGCTGGCAGAGTATTCAGCCATGTAATCCGGAGTGCGATGAGCGGAGGTGATATCGACCTCAGGCTCAACGCCGAAGTACTCCTCCAGAAGCTTAAGACCGGGAACCAGTGTCTTGAGATCGCTGTCCGAGCCCATGATAACAGCCACGGAGGGCGCAGGTTTCGAGGGCCCAGACTTCTGCGCCTTAGACTTGACGTCGCTGCGCTGGGCGCGGATATCATCGACCACGTCAATGAGCGGCTGGATGTGCGTTTCGGCCTCGTGCATAGTCGCCGCGGTGACAGTAATGTGGCCCATTTTGCGGCCCGGCTTCGCGGCGCCCTTGCTGTAGAGGTGGATGCTTGCGTTGGGGATGGAGAGGGCGGCTTCTGCGGCTTTGAGGTGGGTGTCTTCCGCTGCGCCGCCGATGATGTTGAGCATGATGGATGGTTGGCGGAGCTCGAGGCTTTTGGGTGGGATGGGTAGGTCGAGGATGGCGCGGATGTGGGCGTCGAATTGGGAGAGCGGGCAGCCTTCGATGGTATAGTGTCCTGAGTTGTGGATTCGGGAGGCGATCTCGCAGAGGATCAGGCTGTCGTCTTCGAGGAGGAACATTTCGACGCCGAAGACTCCCTTCCCGGTGAAGGCGGAGACGGCTTTGCGGGCTAGTTCTTGGGCTTTTTGGTTGATTGCGTCCGGGACGTTGCGCGCGGGGGCGTAGACGAGTTTGCATATCGAGTCTTCTTGGACGGTTTCAACGGTTGGGTAGGAGAGGACGTCGTCTTTGGTTTTGACGACCATTACGGCTAGTTCCTGGTTCGGGGGTTAGTATGGCCTTTTTTTGCTATTTGTTGTTGTGGTGTTGGGTTGGTTAGGGAACCGACCATCTTGAAATAGGCCCATTTCTCAGCGTACAATGGTCGGTCTTTAAGGGCTTCCAGGGCTTCGGGGATATCGTCCTTGGAGTTGACGCGGAAGTTTCCTTATTGTATCCTCACATGTCAGTTATAAGACTATGGGTATATAGTCACCACTGATGCATGACTCACCGCGTCCATCGTAGGCCATGGTCTTCGACTTCAACATCAGGGGGTACCCAAGCTGTTCGCCAACCTTGGCCAATTCTTCGGGGGTGCTCTCGGCCAGCTCCCGATGCTCGGCCATTGGGATACCATATTTCCGCAGGTGTTCCTTCTGGTTGTACTTGTTCTGGATCGTCCGAATTGCTTGCCAGCTGGGCTCGATCTTGACCTGCGAAGCGATCTCTTCGAGGGCATAGGTATCCACGTGCTCAATCTCCGCCGTCACAACGTCGCAGGCCTTGGCCAATTCCCGGACGGCTTCACGCTCCTTGAATGAGCCGGTAACATGGCCATCGTGGCTGCTAATCTGCTTGGCCGGGGAGTTCTCCGCATCCAGCACGTTGACTTGAATGTTGAGTCGGTTTGCAGATTCAACCAGCATGCGGCCCAATTGGCCTCCGCCGAGGATTCCCACCTTAGGAGAGTTCCACATCTTGGATATGGGGGTTGGAAAGGAATAGATTGGGGAGGATTAATGGTAAATGTGAGACGCGGAGAGGGCTGGATCCGGTCAAGGAGCCCCTCCTCTCCGCCTCTAAAAAATTGCCCCGATAACCGGCACGTGAGACCTTGATAAGCGGCTGCACGGACCAATCAGGCCTGGCTGCTACCCGCCTCCCCGCCGGCGCGTTTAAAGAAAGCTCCCGCATTAAGCAATTACTTGTTTCTTCCGTCGCATCGTATCGCGTCCGATAGTCAACATCGCCCTTTTGACTTTGGGTTTTAGAGGTCGGGAGGATGTCTCTAGGTATGCCATGTCTCTATATCTCTGATCTCCTTCCGTGAATGCTGTTTACCGAGCGCAAAGCGCATATCCATTGCTCCAATGTCGTGCACACCGCCACGCCCGTCGGACACAGCTATCCTCAATGGAGCTATATGATAGAGCTAACTAGAGCCTTCATGCTAGACGAAGAAACCCTAGAGACAGTCGCCAATGGCGACTCAATGGACTTGTATGCCAATTATTGCCATCTCTTCCCCACCTGACTGCTGACGTCCTTTATCAGTGAGAAATGGCCTGGCATGGTCGAACCATTGCTCGAGCGATTGGAATACGTGCGCGCCTACCTATCAATTGCTCTTAGGCCCCTCCCGCTAACTCGAACCCGGATAGATCGTCTACAATGTCTTCCCCATGCCCCAAGTGCCTCCCGAACCCACTGCTCCTGTCACTGAACAGCAACCATCATCTAACCCCTCCGCCTCCTTCGTACAAGAGTCCACTTCCGTGCCTCCAAGCAGTACCCAAGAAAATGCCACCCCAGCAGAGCCCCAGCCTCCCACAGAACCCTCAATGCCAGCTCCTTCATCGGACGAGCCCTCCCAACAGCAGCTATCTGCGAATCCATCTCTGCCACCCCCCCTTCAGCTACTGCTCGACTCCACAAAATCCACCCTGAGATCGCTGTTCACCACCAAGCCCCCGCATACGATCCAAAGACTCGCAGAGCTTATCATTCGTCCCACAAAGCACTACAAAACACTCCCCGCTTACTTGCGTGCGGTCGACCGCGTTGTCTCAGTCACTAGTAGCGCGGACATCTTCCCACTTCAAACGCAGTCGAACCTTACTCAACCGAATGGCATAATGAATGGCACCGATAGCGGGCTATTATTCTCAGATCATGCGCTGGGAAGTGATGAGTCCCTGGGTGGTGCCCTCCTCACACCCATCCCCTGGTTAAGTAATATCGCTTCTCCGGAGGCAGAGGGGGAAGCTGGAACTTCTCTCCCTGGAGGCAGGTCTCTCCCATGCGACTTCCAATCGGGTAGTGACTAAAGATATATTAGGTCATGAAATGATGGCCGAAGCACCGGCGCAGCAGCCCGAAGCCGGCGGCGTCGCAGAGTCAACTGTAGTTACCCACTCAACGATACCGGAAGATAACCAAGCGATGGAGGACGCTTTTCCCCAACCAACCGATTCCTCGGAGGATATTCCGCATGCCCGGGGTCCACGGACACTGGGGGTGGAGGATATGGGCTTGCAAGATGGCAAGGGAGTTGAGATGACGCTCGAGGAGGAAGCCAACAACACTACTACTGAGCAAAACGGTCAACAGGATGGGAACCAGGATTCGACTAAGGGAAGTGCAGACGGTGATGGGGATATGACTTTAGACGACGCCAAAGGTGCAAGCGACGAGACGGCAGCCTCGGCATCGGGTGGTACCGCCGAGGGAACTGAGCAGTCTAAATGAAATACTGTTTGAAATGGATTATGTATGAACCTAGTTCAAGGCGCAGGCTATCTATTATTTGTGAATTGGGCTTGCATTGCTTCATGATTGATGATCTGAAATATGATTCCAGCGTGACCCGCCACTTTTTCTTCGCGTTTGAGATCCTTAATGATGTGATGTGCGCTGTGTTGATATTCTCGAGATGGATGTTATGTAGCGGGGAGACAGATCTCTGAGTTTTGAGATGATAAATTTGTTTTCATTTACGCACTGCTGTCATTCCATGCTAATATAAGCATAATGGACACTAAAATACGCACTGAGTCAAGAAGCTACTATACAGTCCCTACGGGAAAAAAAAAAAAAAAAAACACCCAATGTAATGTTATATCGTTTGTCCGAGACGCTTTAACAATAAGAACCAAGAGGTATCGTATCAATCCAATAGCAGTATGATAGCCTGAACAAGAGAGGAAAACAGAACATGCTTCTAATCATGCAAATATAGTGTATGAGCTCATATAAAATGACAACGCAAATAGGATATTATGTTCAAACAGCCGGCTCCACCGTCTGCAATGGAACATAGCCCTCATCCGAGTCCGAATGACTAGACACCTTCCCAGTAACACGGGACCAGATCTTCGTACTCTGGATCCAGCGCAATGGCCCACCACGACCACTAGACCCATTAACAGACAGTGCAGCCTTCCACCAGCTCTTCCTGGAGCCACGGAAGCTAAGATTGCCCATTTCGATCTGCTTTTCCAGCTTCTCGGCATCCATCCAGCTGGGTCGGCGCCAGAATTTCAGTAGCAGACTGCTTACCACGACAGATGTGCTTGATGCTGCCATTGCTGCGCCGGCGGCCATGGGGGGTAGGGTAAATCCGCCGAAGGGCAGGAATAGGCCCATTGCGAAGGGGAGGCCGATGACGTTGTATAGGCAGGCCCAAACTAGGTTTAGTCGGATGCGGTTGAAGACTGCGCGGGAAAGTGATAGACTTGCGGGGACTGAGAGGAGGTCGTCGGGTCGCATTAGGACTATGTCGGCTGCTTCCATTGCGACATCTGTGCCTGACGCGAGTGCTATGCCGATGGAGGCGGTAGCTAGGGCTGGGGAGTCATTGATTCCGTCTCCTACCATTGCGACGCGTTCGCCTGATTCCTCCAGTGACGAGACGATGGACTGTTTGTCTGAGGGCGAGACGGAAGCATGAACGGCTTCTGAGGGGATGCCGACTGCGTTTGCGATGGATAGAGCGGTGGCGAGCGTGTCACCTGTGATGAGTGAGGTAGAGATGCCCATGCGGTGCAACGCTGCAACCGCTGCTACTGCGGTTACCTTGACAGTGTCTCGGAGCAGGAGTGTGCCGGCGAACTGGTTGTCGATTGCCACGTGAATGTGTGTAATGCCAGCAGGAACCTTTGAGGCCTCAACATCTGAGTCCGAGGAATCGGCGGTATCTGGAACTGAAACGTCCCTAGACCTCAGGAACGGGGCGTTTCCAATCAAGACACGGTATCGTACGCGTTCCGCATTATAGACAGGCTCAACCAAAGCGGATATACCTTTTCCGACACAAGCGTCAAAGTCGCCCAAGCTTCCCGGTAGTCCACCTTCGCCAGGATGACCCGACTCTGTCTTGGCTGCTGAGAAAATTGCCCTTCCAATAGGGTGCTCACTGTTCATTTCTGCAAGACCGACAATCTGCCACCACAGTTGGCGGCGCCATTTATTCGAAGTCCAATGGTGTTCAATCTTAGCGTCGGCCACGCTCATCTTTCCGGTAGTCAACGTTCCGGTCTTGTCAAAAACCACATGAGTGATCTTCGTCGCAGCTTCCAGAATAGCACCGCCCTTGACGAGGATTCCTTGCTGGGCACCAACTCCGGTGCCAACCATAACTGCCGTCGGGGTACTGAGACCCAAAGCGCAGGGACAGGCAAAAACAATGACCGAAATGCAAAGCTTCAGACACACCATGACCTTTCCACCATTATCATCCGACAAGAAAATCTTAGGGGGGTTTGGTAGCAAGTGGCTCATGACCATCCAACCAAAAAAGGTGATCAACCCGAGACTAATAATGCCTGGAACAAAATACCCCGCAACGAGATCGGCCATGCGTTGAATAGGTGCTCGGCTTGTTTGCGCATCCTGAACAAGCTTGACGATCTGGCTCAGTTGCGTATCTTTGCCGGCCCGGGTAACTTTGAAGTCCATAGAACTCGTGCCGTTCACTGTTCCAGCAATGACGACGCTACCTTTGGCTTTGTGGATTGGTAAAGCTTCGCCAGTGATCATGCTCTCATCAACGTAACTTTCACCCCGGATAACCACGCCGTCTGCGGAGACTTTGTCTCCAGGACGCAGAACGACAATGTCACCAACCTCAATCAGTTCTGTTGGGATGAGCTGGTGCCCTGGTCCGGCCCTTTCGTTATCTGACGTTGGCTTTTGTTCGGCCTTTTCTGTTTCCCATTCTTCTGCCATTTTCTCTGCCGCGATTGGATCGTCATAAATGATCGTCATCGATGGAGCTAAAGACATAAGCCGGGAGAGTGCGGCAGATGTTTGCCCCTTAGCCCTGTTCTCCAACCACCGACCAAGGGTTATAAACGTAATAAGCATCGTACTGGTGTCGAAGACGGTGCTGGGCCGCCTATGAGGAGAGAAAATCAGGGCCACCACCATAGTGAAGATGCTGTAGAAGAAAGCAGCGGAAGTGCCTAACATGACAAGGACATCCATGGTTGGCGAGCCATGCTTAAGAGACTTGTAACTGGAGATGTAAAACCGTTTTCCCACACCAAATTGCACTGGAATAGTGAGAAAGAGACAAGCGACATCTCCAAGGTAAAGACCAGGACACAGCTGTATTTTGCCGAAGTCGAGAGTATGGAGATACATGGGCAGTAACATATTGATCACAAACACAGGGACGGCAAATGACACAGAGAACAAGAAGGAGCGTTTCCATTCCTGAACCTCCTTTGTCTTAGACAGGGACTCCAGTTGCGCATTTGTGTCATCAGTATCCGCAAGCAAGGCATTGTATCCGGCAGCTTCAATTGCTACCACGACTGAGCGAATCCCAATCGCCGAACTGTCATAGGAAACCGTAATCCGTGAGGTAGCGATATCTACAGACGCTGATGCTATACCTGGCTTCTGGAGAAGAGATTCTTCCAACGCATCTGCCGAGGTTGCGTCCCGCAAGCCGTGAAGGTTCAAAGTGACTCGCCCTATTGACTTTGAGACAGGCGCTTGTGATTCTGAAGATAAAACAGTGGCTTCAAAGCCGGCATCGTCGATCATGTTAACGATCGTCTTGGAGGGCAGTACCGTAGGATCATGGGTGATGATGGCGCGCTCGGCAAGCAAGCTTATGTTGAATTGGGTCACACCGTCCACACCATTGAAGATATTCTCTATACTCGATGTGCATGCGCCACAAGTCATACCATCTATGGAGATAGTGGTGACCAGCAGTTGTGACGTAGATACAGCGGCCTCCTGCGAAGCTCCGCCCTGAGCCGTAGTGGTGTCCAGCACCTTGGCGCCAAAGCCGCGATCTTCTATAATTTCCGCCAGCTGATCTGGTGTGATAGCGGATATATCGTGTTCTACTACGGCCCGTTCCGAGAGTAACGAGACGCTGACTGACTTCACGCCAGCTACATCCTTTAAGCCCCCTTCAACCGCGGAGGTGCAGGCGCCACAGGTCATGCCTTCAATCGCCAAAGTGGTGGTAGAGTCGAGAACAGTAGTCTCATTATCCGACGGGCCGGATGGGCTATCAGTCGAGAGCACCGTCGCATCAAAGCCGCTATCCTCGATTATTTCGGCGACTTTGCTCGGTGACAGCACCTTGGGATCATGATGTACGACGGCCCTACCCATCATCAAGCTCACCGACACATCACCGGCGCCATCCACGCCTTTGAAAGCACCCTCCACAGCGGACGTGCACGCTCCACATGTCATTCCCTCCACGTTGACGGTGGTAGTTGCCATGTGGGCTGGTGATCGGCCGGCGGAGGAGTCCCCGGCGCTTAACATCATGGCTTATCGGCGGATAAACAGAAACCAGGCAAGGGAAGCCGGGTGGAAACGTGTCACTGCATATGAGCAGCTATCCGGCCTTCTCAGTCACCTTAAATCAGACCCGACCGTCACCAGCGACTTATCGCCAGCAAGAAATAGACGTCAAAAGTGGACCGGCTCGAAGGAAAAACGGAACGGATGCGGTCGGAAGTCAGGGCGGTCCTATCATTTAAATTAACCTCCACGAAGCGGTCGACAGAGGAAAGGTGAGCGCTCGGAAGCGAGGGGTTCTGGTCCGGTAGTAAATGGTTTGCATATGCAAGCCAAAGAAAGAGGAAATTGGATTATTATAGGTAAATCTTAGTATGCCAAGTTATAGCTATTGTTTAAGGAGTGGGGTGGTTGACAAAATAAATCGCAGCTGAAAGTCGGAAGTACACCACCGGTACCGTAATTTTACCATAGATTAGATCAGATCAGAGGTAGATTGCGTCGAAAACCCTTTTCACTCCCCTTATTAATTTTCGTTTTAGGTTGAGTCGTTCCTCCTAGAATTGCTTCTAGATACTTAAGAAAGTTACTAGACTCATCCCTTTCATGTTTGCAGTAACCACCCCCCAACATGCCAGTTCTGTGAGGGGGCTGGGTACTAGGCCGGGACTGAAAGCATCTTTCAGTTAATGCTTCTACACAACCGGGTTTTTCAATTCAGCTAACAATCGACACGGTACCATACAGCCTATTGTACAGATTTGTAAGTGACCACGTAAGGTATATCGTAAGGCATATCGTCAGCTGCATCCATGGATCATCTCCCGTGAATAGTCCGCAATAGAAAGTCTTCAATAACATCCAGAAGAGGAGAGACAGTGTAACCTCTGAAATATTTCAGCATGTCATGCTGCTCGCCGTTATTAGTTGAAACCATGTTATCCGCTTTGGAAAAGAAGGGTCCTAGCAATGAAACAGTCAAGAGCCTCTAATGTTTCATTTTGAATGGTTATTACATGATATGCTCCATGCCCGTCACCAACTAAGTATATTAAGGGCAACCATAGTCCCAAAAAAGGCCCAAAATGTGCTCATGACCAAAACTACTTTTCTTTGAGACTCTAGACTATATACGCGACTCATGCAGCCCTTGGGGAGATTTGTTGCCTGTAGCCATTTATGATCAGTAATCTATGGATTTTGAATGTAGTTTCCCTGTCATTAGTACTGGGCTCATATACAGAAAATCTATGGCATACCGGCTACAATAAATGATAAAAACAGAGCGCTTTTTTCTGTAAAACAACCGCGACAAAACTGAACCAGCTTTAGAGTAGTCGCAGTTCCATAGCAAAACAAAAGGAAAAGAAAAAGCATCTGGAACCTGATAAGAGTAGACTTCCCGAATAGCCTAGTCCTCACATGTGGAGATCAATGTTATTGTTTGCATTCTAACCAAACACCCCATTCGGGACATCACTTGGATAGCATCACCATTACTTCTATCAATAATCTCCCATACACATCGATCGAATTGTTATTGTCTAAACAGCGACACAAGAGGATTACATGGAACTTACAGGCCTCTTTGACTGAGCATCAAGGATACCAATTACCCAAACCTAAAAATTACCGTGTCACGGCCCCTCCCCAAACGACCACTTCAGCCCTCATGGATCAAACACACACCCGGGCCATGGAGGCCCTCCAACCCTTCGTTCACCTAGCCATCTCAAACAGCGCTGCATCTTCCAAGTTCGTCGCAAACCTAATTACGAACGCCACATCGAGTCCAAACACCTACGTCTTCGCCGAGCTCCTGGAGACGCCCGCGGTGCAGACCCTCCGAGCACAGGACACCCCTGCCGAATATCAAGGATACCTCACACTACTGGAGATCTTCGCCTGGGGAACATGGCAAGAGTATCAAGGTATGTCTTGCAATTCCACACCACTTACTCCCCAAGGCCGAGAATAAACAATGAGCTGACACCCAACCGACAAACCAGCAACCCCGAATCTCCCTCCCCTCAACAATGAACAAACCCTCAAGCTCCGCCTCCTCTCCCTCCTCACCCTCTCAGCAACCATAAAACCACTCACCTACCAAACACTCATGAATGCCCTATCTATAACGGCCCCCTCCGAGCTCGAATCCCTAGTCACCACCGCCATCTACTCCTCTCTTATCACCGCCCGCTTGTCCCCGGCCACAACCCACCCCACCGTAAACGTGACTTCTGTGGCACCCCTGCGGGACGTCAAACCCCAATCCTTATCGAGCATGATATCGATCCTCACACAATGGGAGACACGCTGCGGCGACGTCATCAGCGACATCGAAGCCGAGATCGCCAAGATCAAGACTAACTCCGCGAAACGACGGGCTGAGAAGCACGACCGTTCGGTGTTGTTTGAGAAGACACTTGCGAACTGGGGTCCGGAGGGGGGCGACAGATTTGACGGGTCAAGGAAGGTAGGCTGGCATGGACGGATGAGGGGTGGTGGTTCCGGGGGGTTCGTTGGCAATAAGCGGGAATTCAGTGGTGATGACTTTGACGATGGGTATTGGGATAATAGCGTTGATGGGACTTTTGATTCGCCTGTTACTGCTTCGAGTATGGATATTGATGAGGGGGCAGGGTTGTCCAGGTTCGGAGCAGGTGGTGCTGGGGCTAGACATGCGAAGCGTGTTCTTGGGAGGAAAACTTAATGTGATTTGAACCAAACTAGAGATGCTCGGGTTCTCTGTTTGAGATTACGAAAAGTCTCTTGGTCTTTTAGCTAGGAGATTGTTTGTTGCTTGGAGCCCGACCGAGCGCTATGAAATGTAAATAACCTCTTAAGGTTTCCCTATTTATTCGCTCATCTAGGCTTTACGCTCCACGACTTGGTTTGATCACTCCTATTAATTCTCACATTGTATAACCTAATTATCGTGCACTATTTCCACAAAACGAGAAAGGCTCGCTGAATGTCATATAACATAAAAGTTTAGCAGAAAAGGGGTATTCTGAGAAGGTAAATAAACAAAGGAAGCCAAAAAAAAAGGAAATCCATAACCGAGGGATAAGGAGATGGCCTTATAACTTGGGTTAGAGGGAAGGCAAATCTTGTAAACTAGGATATTTTGCCAGTTTGGTATATGAATGCTAGATCACGAAAGATGCAGTTGCGACAGTTTATAAGTATAGGAAATGCATATCCTTCGTTCGTCCGGTACAGCGAAACACATCGCTGTTGTCAAAAAATGGGTAGCCAAAGCTATGGCGATATCCAATCTTATTCGATAGGCTTTTCAGCCACATTATTAGCATGGCCGGATCTTAGAAAGCCTGGACACTCGTCCTCAGTTGGTTCCCAGAAAGGTAAACCGATATGATGAGGACTAGTGAAAATTTGGCACTTGAGAAATTCAGCATATTCGACGGTAGTGAGTTTAAAGCATGGTGCCAGGAACGAAAATGAATAGGATGCTGAGGGCAGCGGCGACGAAGGCAGCGATCAGTATAGTTGCAGTGGCACGTTTATTCAACAGCTTTCGCACATAGGGTTCACGAATGGGCGACCACGTCATAAAAGTGTATTCGCTGTAGCCGAGAAAAGCCATGATGGGGTCGATCTTGTACTGGTACGACACAATAAAGTATGAGGCAACAATAAATGGTAGTATCAACTGCATGATCATCAGTGTCAAAACGAGGTGGAACTAGGCGGACCACTATAACGTACCCAACAACGGATATGTCTTGGCTTGTCACGAAGGACAACATAAAAGGCACCCCAGAATCCCCCACCGAAGCTTATAAGAGCGAAGGCAAGGCGTGCCACTATACTCAGCGGGACTAGATTACCGAGGGCCTTCGCCTGCAAAAACCCTGGAAATGCATCGCGTTCCATGGCCTGGAAAACATAGTCTTTGGCGGGGTCGAACACTTCTGGATCATCCCTGCCGTCATCCTCAACCAGATTGATGATCGTAGATACCATATCCTCCGGCAGTACGATTTCTCTTTCTGCGCCTGGAAGTAGATAGGTATACAGAATCTTCTCCGCGCTCGCGCGAATGTCGGCCCGTGCTACGGTATGACCTGGCGAGGTCGAATCATTTCGTGTCCCGGAGCTTTCGCGTGGCGGCTGTTCATTCGATGGTGTACGGGCGGCATTCTGCGACCCAAGGCTGTTTTGGGGGGAGTGCCCCGAGTTGTGCCCCGAGTTATGACCATCGGAGCGAAGGAACGCTGACAATCTGTGGTCCGCGTCCTGGTCTTCGAACTCATGGTTTCCGTGGCGCAAACCTGAGGGCCCAGCTTCCACCAATGGGATATCGCCAAAGGTCTCGATATTGTCTAGGGCATTAGAAGAACTTTTACTGTCCGCTTTCTCTAAGTCGGGCGTAGCTACTAGAACGGATCGGCGTAACTCTCGAACATAATGGCGACATAAAGACATATGCTGCGAAACGTCGAGCCTGTATTCAATTAAAGTTAGAAGTTTTTCACATGAGGCGAAGAGTATTGCTTAAGGCGCATAAGCCGTACCAGAAGTCCAAGTAATCGACCGAGCGCTGTTGATCGCGCATGTAAATGTAAAACGAAAAAAGATCGACAGGAGCCAGAGTACGTCGGCTAAGGACCTCGAAAAGCGTCGGGAGGCGATTCCGCTGCTCCAAGTCGGTAAGCGAAAGCGACGACATCTTGATTAATGATCGTATAATCGGTGCGTTTTTTGAGTCTTTATTGTTTGAGAGCTGAAGAGAGAATTTCGCCTAATGAAAAGGGGAATGAAGGTCGAAGGTCGGGTCGTGATGAAAAGGTGCGGAAGAACCGCAATAGTCCAATTGAGCTTGAGTTGGTAACGAGGGAAACACTCGTGAGCGAGTAGAGTAACGAACGACTTAGGGGAAATTGGGCGTAGAGGGCCGCGAATGCTAGATAAATTTGGAGCCTGTCCGAAACAGAAGCCCCTGGAGAGGGTCCTGAGTATGAGGAAAGTAAACAAACAGCCACCGGATCGCAGCTCAAATTAAAGTATCAGGCACACTCCATCCAGAAGGTCGGTAAGGAGCTCTAACTGCAGAAGACGTAGTCGAAGAATAGAAACAAAAGCACGCCCAGCCTTCAAATAGGCCTTTCAAGAGACTTTTGGTGTTTCTTCTGCATGGCTGGCAGCCAACCCGCTAAGCCCAAGCCAACGGCCCGCCTAAATGTTGATCCGAAATGAAAAGGGACCCACCGGTTGTTGATCATCCACGTTCTCGATAGCTTTCGGCAAGGGATGCCATCATCCATGGGATCATCCCCTCCAAATTAAGGATCGCCAACCGTGACAGGTCACATTAGTGGTATCCCTTTTCCAATGGTCAAGCATGACGAGGATCTGCAAAAAAGAAAACAAGTCTGTGACTATATATACCATCAATTGCCCAAAAAGCAATACTGAGACAAGAAGAGTATAGAACGTTAAGATGTATTGCAAGGATACCATAGAATCTATTGCAGAAAAACAAAACCGAAATGCTCCGTGCTTCACTTGGGTATTTTGCTTATCACACTTCAAAAAGTAAACGCCATCACCCGAAACTCCCGCCCCCTTAAAAACACATTCCATATCATTTCTTTTCTCAATGGCCATCCGCGAGGTGCTGTAGAACAATCATCAGCGACACAGAACCATTATCGAACCAGTTTACTCACCGACCACTCGGGAATGTTGCGAATCTGCTGCCACATAAACTTCTCCAGTTTATTTGCACTCTTCGCATAAGGTGTGTTCTCGTTGTTGTATCTCCGACAATTGTCAAAGATCAACATGGCATCTTTGATAAAATCCTGTGGTGTCGGATACATGTCTTTCTCATGTTTCTCTTCCATGGTCGACAAGTCCATTGGCTCCTTGATCACCTCGTAATAGTCGGGAACCTCATCGCGATTGACCGGCTGGGTGAACGGCCACGCCGCACTATGGTTTTGCATATCGTTGAGTAGATGTAGTAGCTGGTTATAGTTTGGTCCATGGCGTGGTTGACGCGCCAACTCATCCATGTCAGGTGACCATCCAGACTGTTTGATTGCCGGAATACTCAAAGGATCAATCTTGCACCCTCCATTCTTCCATTCCTTAGGGGGAGCATGAATGATATGCGATCGGCTGAAGGCGCGGATTTTTGCGTGTACTGCTTCTTTCTGCTTCAAGAGCATGCGGCCAATCTCAAGGTACCGTATCTTGGGGAGCATTGTGCATTGCATGATGGTTCCTCCCTCATAATCCTTGATGTAACCCATCCAGATCGACTTATCCAGCGTGATTTCCTTCGTAAACCCCTGCTTCTTGAAATATCCAATAGCATAATTATCCGCATATGTCAGGAAATGCATGATGTCCGATGTCGCCTTCACGTAATCCTGTGTAACTCTTAGTATTCCCTGCCTATGTACCGCAAGACGTTCAAGCAGTTTACCTTCAAGTGGGACATCAAATGTGCGCCGTAACCCTTGACCTGTTGATCCGAAGATATAGCGCAGAAGACGATCTCAGCAAATCTGCGACCGTTAAATGGTCTGTATGTGATTCCTCTGCGCGCCATCAGCAAGAGCATATATCAAACTTTCGAGGCATCCTGCGCACGTACCCTACTACCTCCAACGGATGTTTGACAATAGCTATAGATAAATGCGACCTATCATAGACCAGTCGAGCAATATAGTCCTTGGGCATTTTCGGGAGCTGTTTCTGGAAGATGCACTTCAATCCAGTGAGAACGACAAAGCTGTCGCGCGAACCGTCGTTGTTGACCACTCGGAACTCAATCTCGCCTCGGCGCTCTTCCAGTACGGCAGGCTAGCAGAGATTCGATATCAGCATTGTCCATCCGAAGCGATACGACAAGGCGACTTACCTTCTCCGGGAAGGGAACGATCCTCAGCGGCGGTTTCCCCAGCGGCCCATCTTCAGACTTCAGAGACATCCTATCAGCATAAAAAAGCAAGGATATTATGTTTTAAAGAAACGAACCTTTGGTTCTCTCTCCGGGGAATCTGTGCGCGCTTTCTTGCTCTGTTGCTGGGAATCTGGGGAAAGGGCTTCCTCCGAAGCTTTCCGTTTGTTGTCTAGTACTAAGTTCAGTAATTAACTCGTTCAACTTGCCAAGCAGTCGCATTCGAAAGCTGCCCACTCACTGTCTGACGCCATTGCTGCCCTGAGGATAGATAATCAGACTGAAACACTTGCTCGTCAGTTCGTCCGTCTCAAGCGGCGCGATCTCCACGTTTGGCGGATGCTTGATATGGGGGCCGGTGTCGGAAGTTTAATGATCCGGCGCCATTATGCCAGATAACTACCTACGTACTGGTCTAGGGAGCTCCAGGAAGTCTCAATAATCACCAATTCATTCGTATTGCGCTGTCAGTTCTCTTCCTTTCAGTTCGCTAAAGTTAATCGCAACTGTCATATCCTCATGTCGTTGAACGAAGTTTGGGAGGCAGCCTCCGCGAGCCCTTACACTCCTCTGATTTCTAAAGATAGCCAGTTCTCCGTCGGCTTCACCCTCCTGCTTTCTGGTACGACAGGCTTGCGGTACATGAAGATCAACGGATCGCGCTAACGCTTTTTTATTACATTAGCACTTATTTTGACCGGTCTCTTCGGATTGAGTAGGCTTCTCTAGGCAATTCAGTTGTATCCATTGTCTAACATACAACCAGACCGTTCTTTCTTAAGTATCGCTTCGTTTGGCGTCCCGGCTTCATTGGCATTTGGGTGAGAGCGCCTTGCCCCCATGCAATTAACCATGGCTAATACCACCATCCAGCTTCGGAGCCGTTTTCATGATCTGTGCCGTTGGGGTCTACGTTTAGTGACACTTCCAGATCTTTCCAATGTACCATATACCCATTTACTTGAAGAGTTAAAAAAAAAAGCAGAAGGGCTGTATCGTTAGCAACCCCGAAGTCTTTCACATTACAGACCTTTCCATAATTTAAATTTTCGGAGTTCTTTATTATCGATTTTTTTCGCTGTCTTGTACAGATTACCCATCCGGTCATGGCCGACGTGGAACCCATCTTCTCTGCTGTCTCCAGCAATGCCCATCATCTCTATACTTTGTTACAATGCATTGGGTTTGCACCCAAAGCTACGGTGCATATTACTCCGGACGGGATTCGCTTTTCTGTGGAGGAAGGCCGGGTGATACAAGGGCTCGCATTCCTCGACAAAGGCCTTTTTACCAGTTATACATTCAACCCACCAACGGCGCCAACCCAGAGACTACAGGATTCTGAGGAGGATACCTCTTCAGACACCACTTATAACCCATGCTTCGTTGTTCCACTCTCTGCCCTCCTTGAAACGTTGAAGATTTTCGGCGTAAACGAGTCCACCGGAGCCAACAGGGCAGTCAGCGTCCAACCCTCGAACCCTTCGTCATCAAACGCCTTCACCACGCCTGCATTGCTTTTTGATCGGTCATGTACACTACAATACATCCAAGAAGGCTCGCCTCTAAGTATCACTTTGTCGGAGACTGGGGTCAAGACCACCTGTGAGCTGACTACTTACGAACCCGACGGCAGTGAAGTTGATATTCCTCTTCAGCGTGACGCCATCATCATGAAGGTTATCATGCGCTCTGCCTGGCTACATAATGCAATTGGTGAGCTCGGCGCCACTAACCCCAATGTTTTGAAAATATCCGCCTCTGCAAATGAAGAGCCTTTCTTCGCTTTGTCTGGCACCGGCGGTCCGTTCAGCGAGTCCTCTGTAGAATTCTCGATAGAAGAGCAGAGCCAGAATAATAAGGCGTCATCTCAGTCTCGCAAGGTGTTGACCGACGACGGGTCATCTAGATTGAGGGCTACGAGGGCAAAGCTTGCACCTACTGTCACTGAGACCTTTCTTGTCAGCCCTCCATCTTCAATGGGTTTTCGCATCAAACAAGATTACCGATTTTCCCTCATTCAAAAGGCGTCTCGTGCTATGGCTGCGGCTAACAAAGTGAGCATCCGGGGTGACCGACAAGGAGTCTTGAGTCTTCAATTCATGATTGAATTCGATACGAACGGGCCTGGTGGTGCAGGTGGTAACGCAAGACCTTCTGGAGGAGCATGGGAATCCACCGTGACCTTTGTGGATTTTCGCTTTGTGCCATTACTAAATGACGAGGGAGAAGATGAGGAAGGCGCAGGTGATCTTGAATAACCCAGTACAGAACTCGGGTACAGGATAGGGGTCATGTAGCCCTGAACTCGATCAATATTTGTATTCTGCTCAACACTAGGAGGATATTTCCGTTGATGGAAAAAGCGCAATTGCTGATCAATCTCATATTCACGGATTTCTCGCCTCATAACTAAAACGCCTTGAAACAAGTTTTGTAACACTAGAAGAATATCTTATTGCATTAGAATCACAAAGAGCAGTAAATTTATTATTTCCATTATTTCCTCTATTTTTAGTATTCTTTATAGGTTCTATAGCAGAAACTAATAGAGCTCCTTTTGATTTAGCTGAAGCACGTATCTTCTCTATGCCTTCCCACTACTACCCATAATATCCATCCACCGCTCCACTGACCGGGTAGTGACCTCAATTCCTTCCTTAATCACTTGGGTTACCGGCTTGTGCATATTGGCTTTCAAATAGTCATTCCATGGATCCAAGACAAGTTTGTTGACATTGAACTTGGTGACACCTGCCTGAATACATGCTTTTGACAACTCCGGAGAAAAGTCATTCGTTCCATGCAGCACCAAGCGGACACGACCATTGAGTGCTTGAAAGATTCGTCGAAGACTAGGACATTTATCAGCTTTAGCGACATTCCAGGTGAGTATCATGGTTATTCTTACCGGTCCATGTCTAGTTGGGGCCCTTTGGGGCCATAATCGCCGTGGAGATTGCCAACGCTTGGAGCCAAACAATCAACGCCTGCGCTAATGAAGTCTTCAACATCCTCCGGGCTGGTCAAAATTCCTAGTAGAAGCAGAATTAGATCAATAGATTCTACTTCTACGACCGAATCTCCTACCTCCCAAATCCCCGGTATCTATAATACCATCTTCACCACCTTCAATTCGTCCCGTCTCAGCCTCGACCGAGATGCCCTTGGCGTGACAATATTCGCGCAAAGCTGCCGTTTTTTGCAGATTTTCCTCCTCCTCGTAATGGCTCATATCGACCATTATCGAATCGAAGGGTAGGCTATCAGCAATTTGTTTTATTTGAGTGTAGTTCTGTGCATGGTCGAGATGAATGGAAAGGGGGACTGAGGCTGATTTTGCTGCAGCTGCCGCAGCGTCTACAAGTGATGGGGTCTGGATTAGAGTTGAAGGGAATAATTGAATGATCAATGGCGACCTTCGATTTTCGGCTGCCTGGACAAAAGCGGTGATATGTTCGACATTATAGCTTGAATCATTAGGTATGATTAACCGCAGGTAATCAAGAGTACTGCAACTTACGCAATTGCTGCTAGAACGCCATAATGGCCTTTTTCTGCTGCATCAAGGATTTGCATTGTTTTATTTGTCGCGCGCCAACTCATTGTAGGTCAGGTTCGAAAGAATCACTGAAATGCAATTGGTACCCTGATGCCAACGCGAGAGTTTGTGCTTTTTGTGCCCGAAGACATATCATCATCATGGTTCTACATGTTCTATTAAATCCAGCAGACATAACACTCGTCTCGAGGCACACCTCCAAACAAAGTAACTTCAATGAACTTGGTACCAAATCAAGTAAGACTAAGCGTTGCTCCCTGCTAGTTCGGTTCGTTCCGCAAAATTTAATTCATTCCCCCACAACCTCGGCTCGCGCACCATAAGCCTCGACGCGGTCCAAGGTTCAACTGCATCCTGCACATGTCATGCATAGTGTTTCACAAGATCATTGCATCGGGTATAGACTTGATGTTTTAACTCCACTTTGTCATTATGCCGAATGATGGCATACAGACCGGCATTCGTAAACCACGCAAATCTCGCAGTCGAGGCCTGCGAACCAGCACCGGTTGGTCAGTCTCCCTGACGTTGAGCTCTAGGTAATAATCACTTCACGTGATACTGATCGATACTAGCTTAATTTGTAAGAGTCGCCATGTCAAGTGTGACGAGGTAAGCTGATGAACGTGTTAAGAAACGTCGGAGTCATGAATTAACTACTTGTGGAAGGTCCGTCCACAATGTGGGCCATGCGCAAAGGGCCAACGCCCTTGCGTCTACGGGATCGACGGCGAGAGCAACATTGTTCCTTCTCGCGCATCTTCAATTTCAGCCCCAAATCAAGGCGTACCGCTTGCGAACACATCTGGGTCCCAGCTCCACGAACCCCTGCGAGTGCTAGTGGATGCATGTCATCATGAGAACCCAATTCAGTCAAACAATTTCCAGAGCAATCCGTCATTAGGACCCAATAGGCCTACCCACCACCATTTTGCTAGCACGTCACTGCCACCGCTACATGAAAACATATCGTCCCCTGCTACAGATACATCAGCTACATCGTCAAGAGTGGCGCCTCTAAGCTGGTTTGAGCTTCTGGCCAATGATGCCGCAAATGCAGATAGGGAATTCTTTCTATCACCTCAATACAGGTTCCCATCAACAGCGGTAGAGGAGCCTCCAACGAGTACAGCACAGAGTCCAGTCTTCGGGCCATGGAACCCGAGAGAGCACCAAAGTTTTCAGGCGGCTTCATTTCAGCATGATCCAGAGATTGGAAAGAAAGTGCAGTTGGCGACTTTCGGGGGGCAGTCGCATGCGCTGCCAGATATTCCCTCTTCATGGAGCTCCTCAGTGCCCATCCAGTTATCTGAACAGGAGCTCCGGATACTCATGCATTTTGTGCGGACGTTCAGCACATACCTTGACTTTTTTGATCCGTCGCAGCATTTCGCTTCCGTCGTTCCTCATATAGCTATGAAAAATATTGGTGTTATGAAAGCACTATTAGCATCGTCAGCAAGACACATGTCAATTCATGGTGAAATTTCTGAAAATAGCCTCGATTCTGAATCGTCACCTCCAATTAACCGTAATGTCGCTGTCCAATACTATTATGAAACGCTAAATTACTTAAACAAGGCCATGAGCTACCAGTCCTACGCTCGAAGCCAGGAGTTAATCTCCACTGCACTCTTGATTAGCGCCTATGAAATGATTGACGGCACGAACCGAGACTGGGAGCGACATCTCAAGGGGGTATTCTGGATTCAGCGGTATCAGGACAACGATGGTGAATGTGGTGGCCTCCGTCAAGCTGTCTGGTGGGCCTGGCTCAGGCAGGATGTCTGGGTAGCCATGCGCGAGCGACGTCGTATCTTCTCTTTCTGGAGACCTAAAAAACTCGTTTCAGCTCTCACAATACCGGAGCTAGCGACTCGTGCAGTCTATCTACTCGCACAGTGCGTCAACTACGCGTCACGGGAGGAGTCGGAGTCGATGGATATAGAGCAACGTTTGGAACGAGGCAACGAATTGCTTTATATGTTACAGGCATGGGAGGACTGTCTTCCGCGGGAGTTCACGCCACTTCCAGTTCCTTCAACGGACGACCTCTTTCCGCCAATCTGGGTTAACCCCCCTACTTGTGCAGCTGCCTTGCAGATACATAGCCTGGCCCGAATTATGGTCATCCTACACCGCCCATCCATGGGTGATAGTCAGGACTATAGAGCTGCTCAGAAGCTTCTCTCGTCATCTTTGAACATGATCTGTGGAATAGCCCGCATGGTTGATCCAAAAGATAGACCGGCTTGTAGTATATCGCTTCAGTGCTTATTTGGAGGTATTCTTCCGCTCTCCTATGCTTTACTTTTGGTCAGTTTCTAATTTTGATCTAGCGGGGTTGAGTGTTCATACGCCTCATGAACGGGCTGCATTGCTTGATCTCATAGACAAGATTCAACAGCGGATACGCTGGCCTGCTGACTCTCTGTCAAAAGTGCTTGAAGCTGAATACCAAAAGGATGAGCTCTCTGCATTTGCGAGATGAATTTGTTCGGCATAATTTGATCATGCCTACCTTAGGGATGTCCACGTATCAGCCGGCAGAATCAGCCGGCTAGCGATTGAAAAGGTGACTTGGACTAATATAGAAGTCTGTCAGGCTCAAGTCCTTTCAGATTAGACACACAAAGTCTGTGGCACGGTCTATTCCTAGCCACATATCACATTCTCCCAAACCAATACATACCCATCAAGAACTCATCCTATTCAAATGCATTAATTGTATATGCATGTTCGTCACTTGTATGTAGTTTACGCGACCTTTGCCACCGTAACCTCAAAACTAACTTAAATTCAGTCTCTACCGACTTGCTACCGAATCCTTGCGACGGATCCAAAAGTGCAAAATGATGAAGACAATCACGCCTACTGCCAACATGGCTGAGATCACAGCGAACCCCTTAATATATTTCGGGCTATCCGAGCTCGGGAAGAGATACTAACCTATCATTAGTATCTAATAAACTAGTAATAATATAGATGTACTTACGGAACCATAGATCTGGGCCAGGTTCCCCATTGCATTTACCAATGCCAGGCTGACACCTCTTATCTGCAGTTGCATGCTCGCGAATGCCGAGGAAGCATATGCAAGTGTGCCTCCATTAGTTGCCCACAGACCAGCGGCCATGAGGACAAGGAGAGCATATCGAGACGTGTAGTCGTACACCAAACAGACGGCGATCGAGCAGGCAAGGGAAAACATCAGCCAACAAGCGACGATGACACCACGCCACAAGGGAAATTTATCGCTAAAGTAGGCCGTGATTCCCGTGCAGACAAAGGCTACTGCATAAATGGGGATTGTGAGGAAGTTAATCCTCATGGTAGATGCGTCACCGAAAAGCCCCTCCACTAGAGTCGGGTAGAAGTAGGAAAGCGTGCTGGCGCCAACAATGACCTGGCAATCTGTTAGTCCTGTGTTGGAGAGATGAGAGGCGAAAGCCGTGTACCATGTACCCGATAACGAACATCCATGTCCGCCAGTCCTTGACAGATCCCAGAATGGCCTGCCATGGACTCAGCCGTTCGCCATCCTCCGTCATGGCTGTGACATCGTCTAACTGCAATCGTGCGAGTGCGATGTACCGCTCTCTGTCAGATAGACGTTTAGTTGTGGCAGGAAAGTCAGGAAGTATATACATGGCTATCAACGCGAATCCTACTGTAGCAGCTCCCTCGATAATGAACAACCATCGCCAACCTCTGATACCGTGTGCTCCTTCAAGACCACCAACAATGCCGGCAGCTATCAGCCCCCCAAATGCACCCGATAGCACAGCGGCGGAGATATAGATGCCAAACCGCTTCGATTGTTCGGTCTTCTTGTACCAAGATGAGATGACAAGTAGTACGCCTGGTGCAAAACCAGACTCAACGCATCCTGCCACAGTTAGTATACGGTGCTCTCAGTGGAAAGTTAGTCGATAAATGACCAAGATATACCTATCAGTGTTCGCAACACAACGAGGTGTTTGAAGTCCTTGACCGCCGCCATAACACACGTTAGTGATCCCCAGAGCACCATGATACCGGGTAAGAACACTGAGGGCCTTGTCCGACTAAGTATGAGACTACGTCGATCATCATTGGTTAGCATAGGGGAAAGCTGCGGCAACGAGGTGCTGCTTACTTGCTGGGAACCTCAAGGATAACGTATCCGATAAAGAAGACGACCAGTGAGATGGAGTACTGGCCCGAATTCAAGTTCAGATCTTCCTCCATCCCTGAGATCTTTGCATTTCCGATACTATATAATAGTATCAGAGGAAAGACCTCCTCGATCTTGGGTTCAGGGGAAGATGCAACAATAACCTACTTCGTTCGATCCATGTACGACAGAAGATACATGATCCACATTATGGGTAGGAGCATCAAGTCGATCTTTCGCAAGAGGGCGGCCTCTTCTTCGGGCGGAAAAGATGGCGCAGACTCCTCACAAGCGTTCTCGATTTCCATCGGGGTGAGGTCTCCCTTGGGCTCGATTTCGAAAGAGCCTGCCGCCATTGAGAAGATGTTTCGCACGAGCTCTGCTACGAATAGAGGAAAGGCGCGAGGAAGAAAATAGGAGACAACACAACTAATGAAACGGTCAAGCTTGTTATGCTCCTCCAAAAGCCAACCAAGCAGCCGTTGAGGCTATCGATGGATATATATACTTCCTCCACGGGTCGCATTCCGTGTAACAAAGAGCAACCCAGCTGTAGCAACCCTATCCGTCATGGTCAGACCATTGACGAGTCCATGGTGACATAACATTACGTCCTCGAACATCTAGTTATGACACTCTTGAATGATATAGAACCCACCTCCGCAAAAAGAGAACTTCCCCCGCAAACTTTGTTCCTGACAGCACGGCTGGTGGATGGTTGATCCCCAATATACAACATGATGCCTCGCATCGAGGCAGATGGGATCCACCTCGGAAACGCCCCAAATTATATGCACGACACCAGTCAGACTTGTTGGACTGCGACTAGTACCTAACACTCATGTCTAGTACCCATCTCATGACGTCAAAATCACTACCGTGAACAATGAGATAGCGTAAACTAGCGCTACACGAGCCGAGATGCCTCGAACTGAAGTCACAAACTTCTCCCATGCCACCACCCTCGGGGCATGGCCGATCCAGCGAGATTGCTCTGACCTCGTCGAGAGGAACCCCTTCCATGAGTCCGTGTGACTAATAAAACACCTGCTCTGGCAGTCTCTCGCCCGCAAATTACTTTGCATAAACTCGTTTGCTCCAACACCGACCTACCCTCATCCTCATTCTCATCCTAAATTCCTTCTAAAATCCATCGCTATCATGCCACCCGCTGCTACCGGAAATGCTACAGTTGCAGCAACCAAGGCCCAAGGTACCAAGGCCCATGCTGAACCATATCTCAACACAATGCCTTCTTCAGACTTCAATTGGCAAATCACCCTCGCGGAGAAAGTGATCGCAATCACGGGCGCCAACCGCGGAATCGGCTTGGGTATTGCGGAGGTGTGTCTCGCGAACTCGGCCAAGTTCATATACTCCCTTGACCTGATGGAACCCGGTGAGGATTTCGCGGCACTACAAAAGCGTTACAGCAACTTGCGTTGTATCCAAACCGATGTGACGAGCGAGGAAAGCATTGAGAAGGCCATCAACCAAGTCGTTGAGGAGACGGGTCGAATAGATGGTTTGGTGGCCAACGCTGGCATGACCAAACATCAACCTGCACTCAAGTTCGACCGTGGGCAGTTAAATAGTCTTTTCAATCTCAATGTGAGTGTCCCAAATGGCTTTTTGCCTCGGGCAAAAGCTGACAATCGCAGGTTTTCGGCGCGTACTTCTGTGCTCAGATCGTCGCACGCAAGTTCATCGAACTGGGGATCAAAGGGTCTATTGTCATGACGTCCAGTATGACTTCATATCGACCAAACAGGGTGCGTTCGACCTGGTTAAATTGCTTGAGCTCCTAAGGGCACAGCTAATCACCGATCTTAGGCTGCTCCTTCCGCCCCTTACGGTGCTACCAAAGCTGCAGGTCCGTATCATCTCCTTACTATAATCATCTCCACCTAATATCTAACATTCCTCCCCAGTCCGGAACATGTGCCACACTCTCGCGATGGAATGGAGCAAACATGGCATTCGTGTCAATAGCATCTCCCCGGGCTTCGTTCGAACCGCAATGACATACTATGTCGAGAACTCCCCAGACTGGGATCTCAAGATGCAATACTACGGTGGTATGCCTCGTTTGGCTGATCCAAGAGAACTGGGTGGTGCGTACGTGTATCTTCTTAGCGAGTCAAGCTCCTACACGACTGGAATTGATATTCCGATTGCTGGTATTGTAGGTGCGTGGTGAATATGCTACTCGGACAGGAAAGCAATGGGAGATGGAATCTGCATTATATATATCCGGTGAACCATTGCGCGCGGTGTTTGTTTTAGAGTGCAAAATATATCCAGTTTCATATATTTCAATGAATATTCAGCCTTTTATATATTTTCCCTGCTGATAGCGTTGCTGGTGCTCCTTGAGTTCTGGGGTTCTTAATACAGCGGCTTGGGTCCCTGTCAGCCAGTAGTTGAAGTAGCATACAGTAGTGATACACTTCTGAAGTTCTTTCATTATTAGTTTACACGAAGACATTGCATCCTAAGTCCATCGAAACAAGCTCCTATGAAAGCAAAATCACGTATTGGTGACTCCCGACATCATGACATCCGCACGATACTCATCTCACCTTACCGTATCGCTTTCGTGAGATCTTCTCAGGGTGTCATTCTGGCACCCAAAAGTCTACTACTGCTCACCAACTATGCAACAGTCCAAACCTCATCTAGCTTTTTTACTCTAGTACGCACTTTTATCTATCTGCAGGGATAAGCCTCAGGCCTATGGAAAAAGTTGGAGTATAGTATATCACCCGAGATCCTTCAGAAAATTCCCCTTGAATTAGTACCATGAGATGTTGGTGTGTTCTAGCAGACTTCCGTTGCTGCTGAGCAGTGCTAGTATACCTCGATCCTCTAGTTCAAGTGTGTCGTGGTGGGATAAATAGAGTCAGCCGTCGAAAGACCAAAGGATACCATGTCAAAATCGGAGATTCCAAAAAACGCTTTAATTGTGGACTTTTAGGTGTTCCCATCTACGATTTGAGCTACGATTTGTGGGGAATATCGCCTCCGTTCCGCCACGTCTGATAAACTACAAGATTCCTTTCAATCGCTCAATTTCTGGCTTGGCTTGTGATTGAATCATTATTAACCAACATCTCCAAGCATAGTATCAAGGGCATTCTCAGGTTGCTCCAATGATGCCTCCAGCGGATATCTTGTGCATTTAGGTTCGGCTACTGTGCGACCAATACGAGTCAATATATTTCACTCGCAGAACTTACTACTAGTACCAACCAATACACTAGTGATGTGATGGAAGCTTGAAAATAGATCTCTATAGGACTAAGTGTCACTCGTCAATATTCAATCCCATCAAAGTCTCTACGGTCTTCTATACATATCCCTTTCTCTTGAGCGGTAAGGGTTGAGTGGCTTCGCACTGAGACATTGAGCAAGCGAATGCGCATACTGGAATCGGCTGAGGAAGGGAACAGTGAATCAGCAGACTTCAGAAGCAAGACCGCCTCAGCTCAAATGGTGGTGAAGCTTTGAGGATCCTTATAGAGGTCCCGTGGGACAGGAACGGATGATAATTGTGGATAGTCTAGAAGAACCTTACATAATCGTAGAGAGAGTCATGAATAAGAGCAGTATCTGCTTGAGTCAATACATATCCAAGCAAGGATATCGTGCTCCCCACAAGTCGAATTCTGAAGTTCATATACATCGTCGTCGGAATTAGGACCGAAATGTGACTTGCGCAGTTGCAGATGGGTGACTGCTCTCTCCACACACACACACACACACACTCTCTCTCTCTCTCTCTCTCTCTCCACGACCGGCAGGTCTCCGTGGGAGCAGTCAGCCCACACTAAGCCCATGAGGGATTGTGAGGGGGTGCGCTAGATCTAGAGCATTATTTAGACGCCCACAGTCGTTTAGTCGAAAGCCCCGTGATATACTCGTCCAATTATTCTGCTCGGTGTGGGCCACTGACTGGAAATTTCACTTGTCGGTGTCACACATTCGTCGGCGTTAGTGTTAACTAGGCATGATGTTGCCTGGGCTTGGGGCCAGCCACACGGATTGCGAAGAGGGTCTTTCTAAATTGGTCTGGAGGTGGCTTTCTGACTACGCCTGGAACGCGTAATTGAAATTCCAGTTGTCTGGCAACTGCTCGTCTGGTGTTTCAACCTTGCTCCTTGACGAGTCTCATTGATCGAGGGAGAACTCTAGATCGAGCCGTTCGTTGGCCGGAGTTAGGTCACCGGAAATGCTACGGAAGGGAACCCGCGGGATGGTAGGTACCGAATAGAATACAGGCGAATCCGCAATTGTACGGCGCTAGTATCTCCGAATGTTGGGGTGGGAGATGGTGTGGGGCGCAAGGGATTTCACGATTGGTCGGAAGATACATATCTTTATTATCTCGTTGCTGTTTCCACGTGGTTCTGCGGTAGCGTGATTCCATACTAGTAATACGGACCTCACTGTCACGTATATACTCGGTACATTACTGTGTAATATCAGCAGGGTAACCAGATTACAGATATGGTTTCGGTAGTGGTTGTAGTAGGTGGTCAGCCTCGCTTGGTCAGAATTGGAACTATTATCAATTGTATGTACATAGTGAACCAGGTCATACTGACGACTAAGTCTAGCCAAGATTCAAATAAATATCCATCCAGGATTTCATTTCCGTTCCTAGGGCTAGGTTGAGGTGCCCCGAAAGAAAGCGCTTTAACGACCGTCCAGCAGTCAATCAAACCAGCCACCCCCTCGCTTGCCGTGGTCAAGCAGCTTGAAAGCATGCATTATCAGTCTTCTTTCCGCCTGGATTACGCCAGAAACTCTATGTGGCCTGAACAACATGATCCCCATGGTGGCTGACCTTGACTGTCACGACGTTTCAATATTAGGTATGATATTTGGATTTCGGCTGCCTCGATCCCTTAGGCTCCGTTGTACAAGATTAGAACCGCAGAAGACTTATGGTCAGGAGCCAAGCCATTGCCAAAGGGCTGGCAACGAATCATATTCCTTGTGTTCACCTTTCCAAACCATGTCGATGCAACCTTTGCTACGGTCATAATGCAGACTATTAATAATGTTACTTACTCGTTTTAACCGGGAGCGTTGCTTCGCCGCGTTCCGAGTGGCGGCCAGCTGTTCTTCCCTGGCGGGTTTTCGTGCTCATTGAGTTTTGGGTTTGTGCTTATAAAAAATGCCGCATGGCATCCATACATGACTTTTTGTGACTTGGTGGTCGAGGGTAGGTCAGATTCCACCTGATCGTCGCGCCCATTTCGGTACGGACAACTTGACCCTAGTTTTCTAATGGCTAGTCAAGTCTCGGGGCTCTAGAAAGCTCTCGTGCTGATTGATGGGTTGTGGAGGAAGGAAGGTGAGTCGTTCACTGGATTCCAACAGGGAACTTCATTTGCGCCTCCACTTTTTTGCATACGAGCCTGGGAGGAGACGAGGATGGGGTCGACCTTCTTCCCTTCGTCATGTTGCAAAACCCCTGTCCTAGTTCACATTGATATTCGTATTCTCTAGGTGTGGATAAACGTGAAATGATAGTTGCAGTTGGTTATGCTAATTGATCCCTTGGTCTAGATATACAGTACATACATACATACAGGCAGCAAACCGTACCGGCAAAGTATTTGCCCATAAATCGTGTAGTGTAATACCGTACGGACTTCCCATACATGGATTCCTACATAATCAAACCCCATAACAAGAACTTTCAGGAACCGAACCCAATATGAATGGAACACCGACCGGAGAGGGATTCATTTCATTTACTCTCAAGAACGCCCATCAATCAAAGAATCTGTAAAAAGAAGAGATAACAAGTAAAGATCAGTAAAGAATATTGAGTTTGTATCCCTCATAGATCCCTAATTCTTCCCCTCATTTTTTTCCCCAACCGCCAATCCACATCCGCCCGTTCATCTCGCCCCAAATGGTTTGGGGCCCGCGCACCCATCCGTCATAAAACTGAACAGTAATCAATCATTGTCTCTTTTAACTCCGTCACTACCGATCCAAGTTAACCCATTCTTAACATCCGACACCGTTCTTCTCCCCCTCTCTCGTTTCTTACTCTTTCAAACACTCACACCCTCCCTCCCCCTTTACCCGTGTTTTCTTGTCTTGCTTCTAGAATTCTAGATCTAAATCCTCAGATTGATTTCTTTGTTTGCTCTTTGACACGCGTGTTAAGGTTCAAACTTAACCTGAATTTCCCCTGCGGACTGACCGGGGACGCCGCCTCCCCACAGCTCAATTCCGCCGCCCGTTGACATTCCGCCCCATTCCTCGTTCGCACCCTCCAACGCTTCTTTACACATCATCAGCTCCGCACGACCTCGAAACCTTATGCCTCACTGTGTTCCTCGTCACCTTACGTAGTGGTTAATAACAGACTCCTTGAACTCACACCAATTGCTCGCTTCCCCTTCTTTTTGCTCAACAGCCGCTGTCGCATAGGCTTGTTCATTTGCGCGTCGCCTGACCGGCTCCTCCAGCGACCCTGCTATCGGCGTTGTTCCTCGCTCAAAGCTGTCAGATGAAGGTTGACATTGCAAATAAAGATCTTTCGTGACAACCATGGGGTCGTTTCTGAGGAGTCTTCGGCGAGATGTGGTACGTTTTCTGCCTTCGTTATTTGCCTCCCGATGCTTGTCGCTTTCTCTTATCTTTTGCGATCGTGATATGACCTCTTTTGTCTTTGTGGTTCAGTAAAGCACTACGAAGCAAAAAGAGGTCAGAGGGGGAAGATTCACAAACCTCCATTTTGCTATGCCCTCGTGACTACTGAATACTAATTCTTAACTCGCGCAGGGCCCTGCCACACCTTCGGTTGCGGTGACTCCGGCAAAGAAAGAACCTCTGGTGCCCCCGATGACCCCTTTAGAAAAGATGCTTCAGGATATGGGATCAATCCGAGAGGATGGTAGCGATAAGTTCTATGGAATGGAAAATGTGAGACTTTGATTGCGTCATAGTTAGCGAAGGGCTATATACAGTTTATACTAATCTCGTTATCCTTTTCTTTAGTACGGTAATACTTGGTAAGTTGGTATATGCTTGATGTCGGGCAGCTTGTGGTTACAGAAAAGGTGAAAGGAAACAGGATACTGACGTTCATACCGGTAGCTACTGTAACTCGATCCTACAGTGTCTATATTATTCTGTTCCATTTCGAGAGGCCGTCGTTAATTATCCTACACGAACGCCCATAGAGAGTTTGGAGGCGGCGTTGGCGAAGACCCTCCGTTATCAAAACCCCACCGCTAACCTGGAAGCCGAGGCGCAGGCCGAGAAACAGAAAGCTGCCAATGCTCAGCGTCCTGGGATGCCTCCGAATCCGCAGCAAAAACCAGAGGATAAGGACTCGCCTGAATACAAAAAGAAAATGGCATTACAAACAATGCCGCTCTTAGAGACGAAAAACAATGCGACCAGCTACGGAATGTCCGAGTCGCTCTTCACCTCATTGAAAGATCTATTCGAGTCGGTTGTAGCAAGCCAGTCGCGGATAGGTATAATTCGACCACAGCACTTTTTGGATGTCCTACGACGCGAACATGAAATGTTTCGAACCGCCATGCACCAAGATGCTCACGAATTCTTGAACTTGTTACTCAACGAAGTCGTTGCGAACGTGGAGGCAGAGGCATCTAAACAGCCGCTCCTAGAGAAGAGTCTCCCTTCAGCTGAAGGCACAGACTCTACTGAGTTGTCGGGAAGTTCAGGCTCGAAAACTCCTAATACTACTCGCTGGGTGCATGAACTATTTGAAGGGACTTTGACATCAGAGACGCAGTGTTTGACCTGTGAAAAGGTCTCCCAACGTGATGAAGTTTTCTTAGACTTGTCGGTAGATCTTGAACAGCATTCGTCGGTTACGTCCTGCCTGAGGAAGTTCTCTGCGGAGGAAATGCTCTGTGAAAGGAACAAATTTCACTGCGATAACTGTGGAGGGCTACAGGAGGCTGAGAAAAGGATGAAAATCAAGCGCCTACCTCGGATTCTAGCTCTGCACCTTAAACGGTTCAAATACACCGAAGACCTGCAACGACTTCAAAAACTGTTTCATAGAGTTGTGTATCCCTACCACCTCCGCCTTTTCAATACGACAGATGATGCAGAGGATCCAGACCGCTTGTACGAGCTATACGCCGTGGTAGTGCATATCGGTGGCGGGCCGTATCATGGACACTACGTCGCCATCATCAAGACGCAGGACCGCGGATGGTTGCTGTTCGATGATGAGATGGTGGAGCCTGTGGACAAGAACTATGTCCGAAACTTCTTTGGTGATAGGCCTGGCCTGGCCTGTGCTTACGTCCTATTCTATCAGGAGACGACACTTGAGGCTGTTTTGAAGGAACAGGAACAAGAGAACATGGATTCGAATATTGGCGCGGCGGATATAAGTGACTCGACCTTGAAGCAAAACGGCTTCCCGTTGTCTCCAGGGTTGGCCCACGTTCACAGCGCATCTCAGATACCCTCACCCAATGAACCTCATCGATTATTCAACAATCTCCAGCGGGCCCCTACTGCCCCTCCGTTGTTCCCTCACGTGGAGCATACAGATTATGAGAGCGCTCCCTCGGATCCTTCGACTATGGCACCCGCCGTACCTACTATACCACCTGTTCCTCCTGTTCCAGACACGCATTCTCTACCTTTGAGTCCGAAGAAGAGCGACCTTCAATTCAAACGGGAGCGCGCCAAGGAGGAAAAAGAGCGTAAGGCAGCTGAGAAAGAAAAGGAGAAGCAGCGCCGGAAGGACCAGGAAACGAGGTTCAGAGAAAATCAGCGACGAGAAGAGGCCGAATTGAAGGCTGCGCTTGAGGCAAGCAAGGCGTCGAAAGCCGATGAAGATCGGCGGAATCCCGCTGATGCAGGAAAAGACAATGACTCGAAAAAACTAAGCGGTGGCTTGAGCCGTCTAAAGAGAGGCAGCAAAAGCTTCAGCCAGCGACTTGGTAAAGATAAAGAGCATCGAGTCCCGTCATCAAGTCATCCTTCAACACCTATCACAGAACATCCACCGTCAAGAAATGGGGCATCTGAGTCACAGCAACAACTCCCGAACGGTCACTCATCACCAAGTTGGCACAGCTTGAGTAAACATACACATACAGGTCAGGAAGAGGAGCAGCGAGATATACCCAAAGATCATAAACACGACAGAAGCGGACATCATGGGAAATGGAGAAGTTTTAGTCTCAAAAAGAAGTCGTTCAGCATTCTATCATGAGCTTTCCTTCCCGCCTAGTATCTCGGCCACATGTGGCGGCAATACGTCTTTGCACATAGAATGCGCATTTTTTCGTACATATTTTGATGTATCATCACTTTACTTTCATGCCGGTCCCATGATACTTGCGGCAGTATCGTCCTTTCACGGTCTCATGCGTCTTCGCAAGGATATGGGAACCGGTTATGTTTTATTTTTCCAGGCCTTTTTTCGCTTCTCTACATACGATACATTCCATTAGCTTGTTTGTTTTAGCAACCACTCTATCTCCTCCATTATCGATTATCAACCTTTGTGATACCCGTGCTTGGGTCACATAGCTGGGCGAACGAGGCGTTTGGCGAGTCCAGGTTTTTTTTTTTTTTTTTTTTTTCTCTTTCTTTCTGTTTTTGAGCTGGCAATCTATGGACAGGGGTTACGGTTTGTTCAGGTTACGGGAACCGTGTGCAAATTCTGAAAGAAAAGCAGCAGAGCATTATTATTGTACTGTATACAGCTAGGATGGGGCCTGTGATCCACCCTTTCTTTATGCATATCATGTTCTATTAAACGGGGGTGTTACTACCCATCCACATAGATAGTGTTATTGAACAAACACGATACATAAAGAAAACATGCAAATAGAATGAATATGCATGCATAGCTTTACTTGAACAAGACTTCAACACAGCCTAAGAACCTTTCGCCTTCCAGGCGTTTGCGTGCGGAGAGCTTCAAGGAGCCCAGGTATTCCCGCTAACAATCCAGGATGAAAATCTCTCTATACACAAGCACTCTCGCGTGGTCACATTGCATTAGTACCAGCCCAGGTCACATAAACTACCAGTCTTAGGGTATTGAACCCGAGTTAATCAAGGACAAGAACCATCCCGATGTCGAGCGTCGCCCTCCTCCATACCCGAGCTACCAACAAACATATATGCGCATTTAAGTAAATGCAAGCCCCAGATCAAAGCTTGCGTGTCGACCGTCTCTCGTGTAGGTAGCGAGCGCAAATGGTCAGGCGGGTAGGCGCGCCGCGTGTCCGGCTGTGCTGGCAGGGAAACAAAACTCCGAAAAACCGAATCAAACCAACCGCTCAACCGAGAATTATCGAGTATACAATGATTATAGTGTTGATCACGATGAGTGGTACTAGATGCGCACACAGATCATTAGCGCTTGAGGTTCCAGGAAAGTGTAGGTTTCTTTCCCACGTACGTCGCATCACGGTCCGAACACTGGCGATCAGATCTACTGTTTTGGCCTTGACGCTGGTGCTATCTTGGGATGTGCCGAAGGTGGGATCGGCTTGACTGCGACCCCATCCGACTGTATACCGCGTATGATGGTTAGCTCCTTTAGTACCGTGAGAGAGGGGGGTATTCGAGGACGGGGAGTACTTCTAGCTAGGAAGCGGTCTTCACTTAGGATGGCGATTGCGTTTGTAATTAGGACGGCGACGTAGACGAGATTGCCGAGGCCGAAGAGGAACATGGTGACGGTGTGGTGCGGAGGATTCAAATGGAGAAAGAGAGAAGTGTACAGACAGTTCTTTTGGGTCGATAAGGAATTATGTCCGCACGGGACCACCGCGAACTAACTAACGCCAGATGGCCGCAATGTGGGGAAAGCTTCACCTTGAATACTTTCGCTTTCGACAACCTTTCACGGTGACGGTGACACGATGTGGAGTGATAATGCTGGTATGGTTTTATCTGTCTTCCTGTGGTATTTGGACAAGTGGTTTTAAAGTGGTCGAGTCTCGTTTGTTAATGTCTATTGCTAGTCTTTCTGCTCCTCCGTATCGCCATCCCGGCGCTCGTCCTCCTGCACCTTTATTTCGCCCCCTACACTAAGGTCGAGGAGTCTTTCCATGTTCAGGGGATTCATGATATCCTAGCGTATGGAATCCCGACTCAAAATGTCTCCGATACCCTTCGCGCCACATATGACCATTTTACGTTCCCTGGTGCTGTACCGCGGAGCTTCGTCGGAGCTGCCGTCCTGTCCGCGGCCTCGCGGCCATTCATCTGGTTGAACGATGCGATTGATAGGCAATACTTAGGTATGGAGATTATCCCGCAAATGTCACGCACACAGAGCTCTGATAAGTTATGTCTTTCCAGCGCGAGCCATCCTGGGCCTATTCAATGCTCTGTCTTTACTCTCATTTGCATCCGGTGTGCGACGAGCTTTCGGCAAGACCACAGCAATCTGGTACCTAGCCTTCCAGGCAAGCCAATTCCATGTTCTCTACTATGCGTCGCGTACGCTATCAAACATGTTCGCTTTCGGTGTCACCACCCTAGCGCTACCATATCTTCTTCAGGAGCAGTCACAACCAACGGCCTCCAACAAGTCCAGAACCCGGTATCGCCTGTCCCTGTGCCTGTTCACCATAGCAGGTATCATATTCCGCTCCGAACTAGCCCTCTTCCTCGCCACAAACACCATCTTCCTCTTCCTCACAGGTCGCATCACCATTCAACACGACATAATCCCAGCCGGAGCCCTAGGCCTCCTCCTCGGCCTAGGCACCACCGTCCTCGTGGACTCCTTCTTCTGGCAGAAGTTCCCCCTCTGGCCAGAACTAGACGCCTTCATCTTCAACGTCATCCACGGCCAAGCCTCCGCCTGGGGCACACACCCCTGGCACTTCTACTTCACAAACGCCATCCCGCGCCTCCTCCTCAACCCCCTCGTCTACCTCGGACTCCCGCTATCCCTATCCCACC